>JASSUY010031693.1:0-55398 GCA_032466535.1 Forpus xanthops | reverse complement strand
TCCAATCTAAACTTCCCCTGTTTAAGTTTGAACCCATTACCCCTTGTCCTATCACTACAGCCCCTAATGAAGAGTCCCACCTCAGCATCCCCATAGATCACCTTCAGATATTGGAAGGCTGCTATGAGGTCTCCTTGCAGCCTTCTCTTCTCCACACTGAACAGCCCCAGCTTTCGCAGCCTGTCTTCATATGGGAGGTGTTCCAGCCCCCTGATCATCCTCGTGGCCCTCTTCTGGACTTGTTCCAACAGTTCCATGTCCTTTTTATGTTAAGGACACCAGAACTGCACACAGTGCTCCAAGTGAGGTCTCACAAGAGCAGAGTAGAGGGGCAGGATCACCCCCTTCAACCTGCTGATCATGCTCCTTTTGATGCAGCCCAGGATACGGTTGACTTTCTGGGCTGCAAGCACACACTGATATAGTTTAGTAAAAGGTGTCATTGCCCAGGGCATGGGGTTGGAACTGGATGATCTTAAGGTCCTTTCCAACCCAAACCATTCTATTATTCTGTGATTTACTGCAGAGCTGAGAATCTCTTCCTCTTTGCTCTGATGGTAGCCATGCTGCCTAACTACTAGCACTGGGTGACTGTGATTAGTCTCATTGTCAGTATATTTCTGATGGTCCAAATTCTGACCTGTCTGAACCATAGGAAACTCAAACATTCACACTCCTCTTGCTATGGTGAGCACCTGAGAGATCTGTAAGACAAGCTTTATGTTTGCAACAGAGGTAAAAAAAGGAAACATTCATAAATGCAGTTGGAGATGAAAATACAAAGATGAAAAATATATATAAATATGTGTAAAAAGAGTCAAGGAAGGAAACAACCCCAAGATTTCTCTTCAGTTGGTGTTTCCTGGCGCATTGTTTAATTACTTATGCTTAATTAGGCTAAGAAATATGCAGAAAGCTGAACAGAATTTGAAGGAGGAGCAAGATCGTCCTTGTCTCATGGAGTTGTTCCGCAGTTTGTCTTAAATCCTGCTTCATGAAATGATTTTAATGATGGTGTTTTAGGGAGATTTCTCTTTTACAGTGAACTAATTGCATCTTGGTTCATGCCAGCCAGCCCCTTCCCTGTCCTGGTTGCACAAAACAGCTGAGAGAAAAAAACCCAAGCCTTCCAAATACACTGTATTAGGTGCTATTAGATCTCAGAACACAAACTCAGAGATAGGAAGTTTAGTCCACTAGCTAATAGTTAATAACATTAAACCATTTCCTACTAAGCTTTCTCCACTTGCTGGGAAGCTGCAGATCACTGGAGTTAATGTCTTCTGTGTCAGCAAGAGAAATCATGCTTGCTACATACCTGCCACTTAAAGCTGGCTGTGCACTTCAGTCTGTTCCCAATGTATCCTTACTCACTGATTTGGCAGGCACAGTTATATTTCATGAACTTAATCACTAGGACCCCAAATTGTTCTTCAGTGCCCCATTAAATGCCCAAAATCTCTTTGTTGTCTGTCTTCCAGCCACAGCTTGTTAGATTCATAAAAGAAACTGTCTCCAAAGTCTGCCTTGACAGTTTGCGTGGAGGGCACTCTGGAAAAAGTGTGAATGGCAAGTGTCTTCTGGAATGACATTCAGTGCTTTGCTGCAGACAAATTGGTCATGAGGTGCTGACAGAAACTGGAAATGTTAGCAATTTTAAGCATTTTTAAAAGATGAATATACAGTCAGCACACAAATTCCCCAGGCTTTCAAAAAGAGATCTTACAATTGTCCTGCATTTGGAAATGTTTGTCTGGTTTAGGACTCAACAACTCATTTCCCACAGGAAAATGCTACTTACTTCAGTCAAACATACCGAGATCTGTAAACAACTTTGTGATACTCCAGGAAAGATATACCACTGGACCCTTGCAAAGTATAATATCCTTGTACTTGTAGGGTACAACAATAACTTTATGATGATGACTGATTTGTATCCATTCTTTAAGTCCTGAAGCATATGTAAAAAACATTTTTATCTAATTCCACTCACGAAGCGATATGGGGAGTCTAATTTCTCCCACTAAAACCTCTTAGTGCTCTTTGGTTAACTGGAGCCTGAAGAACTAAGCAGAAGATGTAGTATTATATTGAAACAGCTCTATCACCTAAGAAAAACTCTGCTCTATGAAACAAAAGGTCTACCTGTGGCAGTATCTTGTACTGAAATGGCCAAGAGCAAATAATGAAGAACAATAAAGGAAGAGGGCAATTACTTTTCATATTTCCACATATTCTTGCAGCCTAACTAATTTTCTTACAAAAAAATAGAATTTACTTCTGTTGAAGTAAAAATACTTCAGGTTCCTCTTTGACCATGGTGCATGACGTTCTTGTAAGAGACGTTCACTCACAAGACCATTTTTCCTTTTAGTATCACATCCTTTCTACCTACACCATGTGCTGTAGGTAGGTCAGCAGCAATTTCTGCTGTAGTCAGTGAAAAAGAGTTATGTCTCATCAATAAACCTTTCTTTTTATCAGGTATGTTGCCATAGATAGATAAATAGCATTTTTTAATGGTTTCTGTTTTGAGGCTAAAACACTACACTTTAAAGTGTTCAATTACTTTATATGCTGTATTATAAATTGCATGATCTATTGTGATACTTCCAAAAAGCTTAGATATCCAATCTGACATGCTGAAGGGCTAGCTGGCAAGTGCATTTTTTGCACACAGGTCTCCTTACAATATGAATTAATCTAAGGCTGGATAATGCAAATGAAATTCAAATGTAGTCATCAGTGTTCTTCTAGGTACCCATATTAATTTCAGCATAATGTGCTTCATATCAGTATCTGAAATTCAAACTGCTGCTAGTTTCCAATAACTATTAGCTGTATGTCAGGCACACTGTCAAATAGATACAACCATTTATAAGATGCAGTCCTGTATAAATACACACTAAAATGCAATCGGTGAATGCAATCAAAACCAATGAGACAGTTAAATGTTCCTTCCACACACGTAAAATGCTCCAAAATCCAGTAGCAACACATAAATCAAAAAGCTTTCATAAAAGCTGCTATTCTGGCAACCAAGTTTCATTCTGAAAAAGCTACCATACAAACAAAGCCAACTCTGATTTTGCCTCCTCATGTTATCAGTCACAACTCTGTATGTTTTGCTTCCACTTGTTGACAGCTCTTCGCTATTCTCAACTTTGTTCCCAAACAGTAGCAAGTTCCAAATGCGGGTGACATTCGTTACTATTCATGTAAAAGAAAATTCTTATTATCTTCTGAAAACTTACAATAATGCCTTCATAATAGGAAGTTTATCCAAGTACTGAAGTTGTGATACAGTTTTTAGTCAATTCTAACTTAAGCAAAGTCAAGTTCATTTAATCAGGAAAGATGTTGGTTGGCTATAGGTTCCAAAGAACAGTATGTAGTCTGTATCACAGAATTTGACTCATTAAAATTGCACAAAGAGAATTTGTTTCTTAAAACCTGTAAAATAGTAAAAGTGACTTTGCAAACACAGAAAAAAGCAGATGGCAAAATTACTGAGTAAACAAGAAGAGTGAGCTATCATGGCAAATAAAGCCTATGAAATGTTTTATACCATCGGTTGTACTCACTTTTCCCTCATCTCTTGGGCTGTCACTTAAATGTACAACTGGCCCAGGGTGAGTCTTTGTGGATCTGCAAGACAAAAATCAATTCAAATCTGTGAACGTTTTCTGTATGAAGAGCTAGATGCTTACCTTAATTCCTACGTGTGTTACCAACATGTAACTCCAACAGTTTAAAAGCCATTCTAAAACTACCAGCAGGGGAAGATAACTACCTGACAGCTACTGATATCTTTTCATGTGCTCCTCTATCTCCCATTTTGCCATTATAGGCAAAGATTCTTCGTTGCCGATTAATCCCTTCTTCTGTTTTCTTGGGTTTTGTTTGTTTGCTTGTTTGAAATCTCGCTATTCCTCCTATTACTTTATTTTTCCCCTCTCATTTCTAAGGCTTTTTTACCTTTCCTAGACTCCACGCCCTCTCTTTCTGCCCTCACTCCTCATTTGCTCAATGTCAAGGCTAATCTGGCAAGGATTTGCAAAGTCTTCACTGGGTTGATTTCAAACACTGCTAACAAGACTTGCCAATTGCATAATTGCCATGAGTCTTTGTAAGCCTCTGTAAAGATTACTTCTTGTTCTTGCTGTCCCACCTGTTTTTGTAACCTGTACCAACAATGAAGCATGCAACTTAGTACAGACAGGGACTGCTGCTTAAGTCATTGATGTCCAGCACCTGAGAGCAAATGCAAATCATAGGAAGCTGAATGGACAGATGAAGATTTTTCAACCATCGTCTTTTCTGACCAAACCTTTAGGCCCTGGCAGTTATACAGAGCAAGAAGATAAGCACCAGTCCATAGAACTTCAGGCTACGTGAATGTTTGAACAGAACAGGACCTTTCTTCCATCTAGGCTCTGCAGTCAGAGCAGAGTTGGAGTTCAGCTTAGGATCTAGACTTGCACGGTCTTGGCTCACCAAAGGTCACCAGGACAAAAAGTATGGCAGAGATTGGCAGTACCCATAAAGCTAAGAATTCATCTGGAAGCCAAACCTAAAGTTACCTCAGCTCTAAGCTTTGAAACAATTTGCAAGAGAATTAAAGCAGTAAACCAAAACAAGGTTCTTCAGTCAAACTGCTCAAAGGTTTTTCTTAGATTAACAATGTCCCTCCTCCTTTGGCTTAAATACTACACTATAGCAAAACTGGCCTCTCTTCTACTAGGTCAGACTTCAAATCAATATTGAGAGTGCCATGCAAAAATTCACAAGCAACTCAAACATCGAAGTACTGTGGAGTAATCCGTACCCTTATAGATTCATCCTTCCTTAACCAGTATGTTCTAACACTCTTGAAAGCATGCATGCTTTTCTCTGGCCTCTATTTTTTGCCTGTAGAATGTTTTAAATATTTCAGCTATTGGGTTATGCACTAAAACTAGGCCAAAGCAGAGTTGTAAAGACCTTGTCTGATATTTATCCCTGAGCTAAAGACAGTGAACAATTACTCCAGACATCCTCAGACCTTCCAAACTATGTTTATTCCAGGCCAAAGGTATAGAAAACCTCAGGTCACCTAAAGATCAAACAACCCCACCCTTGCACTTATACTTTACCATTATAGCTAGCTGAATACACAATGATAGCCACAATGTGGCATGCCCTTTTTCTGAGCGAATCCTCTCCACAAGATGGTCCCATGCCACCATCTTTAGCTTTGGCAGATCCTGTTTCCACAGATACCTGCAGTATATTACTTTTCCACATGAGATTTCCATGAGCAAGGTTTCTGCAAGAGCATTTTGCAACATATCACAGCACAGAAGTGAGATGAGCAGGGAAGCAGCAGACAGACAATTTATACAGTAATATTCTACACACACAGTCTTTAATGGTGGCAGCAGCAGCTACCCATTTGGCTTGAGACTTGGCACTTAACCATTTTTGCAGAGATGCAGTTAGCAGGAGATCTGGCTGTTATTCCTATTCAGGACAGCTGACCAGCTGGGGGACCCTCTGGCTGAGCTTCTGTTTGAGTAACCTGCACTGGAATGAAAAAGCCATTTCCACACCACCAGACTTTTGAGCAGGCTGGGTAGGTAGACAGTGAGGGGTAAATGAGGGGTAAGATGAGGACTTTTGCAAACAAGACTCACACACATCTTGCACATCTGTCCTCAAGAGAGTGAATATGACATCTTGGGACATTCTAGGCTACGTTTCTGACATAGGTTCATCTACCTGAACTGGTCAGAGTACATTGATGGAAAGAACTAGGTCTGCTTGGGGTTTGTGCTGCTTATGGCATGACAGGCAAAGCAGGAAGGATAAGAATAAGAGAGGAAAACAAAACCAGGAAGAGGCAGCATAATAAATGCTACTGTTTAGCCAGATGAGAAACACTGACAGATAACAGAAAAGGGAGCAGAGCCAAGTAAACAGCAGGCACAACTAAGCTGGCAATAGCCACAGTGGAGGAAGGAGCACACACAGGCTGACAAGGTTTGATACTGGTTTGGGCAGTTATCCCAGCCAGTTAAACTATCCAGTATGCAGGCTGGGTTGCTTGGCCTTACCAGTATTAGTACTTCACCAGGAATATTGGCAAAAGTGGGGCAAATGAAGGGAGAAGGGGAAAGCACATACTGTCTTTATAAGGTAAAGGTTGATGCCACCTAGCCTGCCCTTTGTACCTACCAATTTTAAAAGTCAAGAACAACTCAGATAAATCTGCGCAACCAGTTTGCTTCTTAAGATATACACATCGTTGCTTACCAAAGAATGTGTCCATTTATCTTTGGGAAGCATCCAACTCTTACATGAGCTGTAGTCACTCTTCATTACATTCAACTTTAGGCTAAACATATTTTCATTATCACAAAACTAGCTGTTCCTAGTAAGTAGCTGGGTGAGGGTCTTGCAACCAGTCAGGGTCCACCCACCACAAACACCTTGATTGCTTAACAGCTGACAGCTTTTATTATATACAGGTAAAAAGAAACAGAGTCTACTAAGTTTGGCAGACATAACACTAATTCTGATGGGAAATGAGAAAGGATCCTCTTCAAACAGCTGTATATCCTGGAAGTCATTTCAGATGTGTCATTGCAGATAAGATCACCTACAGAGTTTCTGGGGTGATGACAAACAGATGTTCCTGAAGCTTTTTGGACTTGCAGAGCCTACTTCCTGGCAGTTGTCCTGCACTGCCTTTCCAGGGCTCTGAGAAACAACGTTTTTTTTACAATACAAAATAAAGTATCTGCATCAAAACTAATTCCCTTCTGGACTAAACAACAAGGAATATTCATGAGTAGCAGCAAAAAGCTTTTGGTTTGGTTTAGGACAGAACCTCCCCCATCTTGTGAGAGATGCCTGGGAGAGGATATACTGACACAAAACAATGCCAGTTTAGAGGGAGCAGGAGAGAGAACTCTGTGTGAAAGGGTTGTAACTTTTTCCATCCTCTATGGTCTTTTGTTTGTTGTTCTCAACCTGCCCTGTGGCTGGATTCAGGAGAGACATGACAAATCTATGACAATACATCCATCTTGCTTCTTCCAAAAGGATGCTATCTCTTTCCTAGTGCAGGACCATCTAGGAACCCAAAGCTAATTATTTGAGTCACAGTAAGACCAGACATAGTCTGTCAAAGGCAGATCAGTGCCTTACTTCTTGCATCTCTTTACCTCTTCAAGGAAAGTACGTATAAAACACAAGGAATAGCAGTATTGTTTTTGGAGCCCTAGAGAAGTGTTGCTTGTAAAAAGCGTGCCAGGCATTAGGCTTTACAGTCAATTTCTCCTAAGGGTAGACACCATGGCTGCACTAGAAGTAGGATTAAATGAAGCACTTTAGTTAACTATATTATATTGATAATATTAGTTTACTCTAATGAAACTCTATCAGAGCTACTGATACAGTAATTACTACTTTCATATGGAAAATTATACTGCATGTGGAAATGTCTACAAGCAAAACCATTTTGACTCATGTAGTTTTAGCGTATATAAATTGTTCTGTTTCCCCTTATTACTATTACAGTAGAGTAGTCCAGAAGAATGGAAAGTTATATGCTGTCATTTTGGAATTGCTTACAAAAAAAAAGAAGATGGTTGAATTTCATTAAAAGTAAAAGAAGAGATCCAATAGCTAATGGAAAGGACAAAGAGGTGCTGGGAAACCAACCACATTTGAAGCTATCATGAATAAAACACACTACTGTTGATGACAGGCACTTGCACACAGGCATTCCTTCAAGCTGTGTGAAAACAAGCTAGACCTTATCCCTTAAGAAAGGGAAAAATAAGGAAGAATAAGTAGGCAAAAATAAGGCATAAGTGAAACAGTTCAGCAGAGAATTCTTTATTCCCAAATCCTAAGCTGAGGTGTAGCTCAGAATGAGAAAATAGGAGCCCTGAAGAGACATGAAAAGGATAAGACATAAAGCCAAGTCTAGACACAGCAGAAATTATTTAAAAAACGAAGGTCAAGTAAAAAAAATACCAGCAATGATTCAGAGTAAAAAATCCTGAAGCAGAAGCTACCCTGAACTGAAAGAGAAGAAAGTATCAACTAATGATACAAAAGACTGCAAAACTGCATAGCTTTCATTGACCTTCAAGCCCACAAAACCAGCCTGAAACACTGAAAAATGGAACAAAAGATTCCCATGGCAGCTATACAGAAGCAGAAGTTTGCTGTGAAATTAGGGATACTTGAAGCTGTTTTGCACTTCTTCGGAAGTTATTCCTGACAGCAGCAGGTATTCATTCATTTGGTGGGTGCTCATTTTGGAGAGATGAGAGAACTGATTTGCTGTAATCCTTGACTTCTTCTCAGAAGAAGAGGACTGAGAAGAAACCATTCACAGCAACACAGCAGTCTTCAAAGCACTTGCAAGGATAGAAAATGTTGTGTGATTATTTTATTCTAAAACTAGAAAACTCAAAAAGAAGTCTTCAACAATGTTAGAATTTGGACCCCAGAAAATACATAGATGGTGATTTCCTCCCCCATTCTGGGAACGTTTTATGCACTCTAAGAAACACAGTGACTTACACACTGTTGTAAGACCTTCAAATACCAAGACAATCTTAAAGCAGGCAAAAGTAACGTAAGACAAAATGGAATCAAATCAAGAGAAAGAATCCTCCTTTTGAATAAAGTACCCTGCCCAGTTCCAGAAGCACTGTAATGATTTCTGAGTAGAATGAAAACCTGGTGGTAGAAAGTGGCAGAAGGAGTTAGGAGAGAGAGGAAGACAAATTCCCAAAACCATCTTAATCACTGTTGCAGAATTGGAGTTGACTGACTGTGACATTGCTGAGAAAACCATGCACATAAGCTGATGCTTTCACAGTGCCAGCAGTCAGACATCTTCCACAGTTCTGCTTTCCATAAAGGTGCAGTGCATAGGAGATTTTAAGATGTTCTTTTCATTGGTATAATCACAGAGAAAATAAACTGAGTAAGTTAGATACATCATGCACACACTGTGGATCAAAGCAAGGAGCTGGAGTAAGTAAGAGTAAGTACAACCTCAAGATACAACTTCTAGAATATCCAGAAGGATGCCTTGCAACTTGCACTTGCTTTATACCCACAATTATTTCCAGTTAGGTCCACATGGAGAGAGGGCAGCAGTTGCTCCTAGACTGCTACTTCTTCTGTGTACTGCTTTCCCTCACTGCTGTGGAACTATTGGCTCTGATACACATCCAGGAAATGGGGATGGGCAAGGAAAGAGCTAAGAAAGCAAATGACCCAATTATGGTGCTATCATAACTGAGTTCCAATTTTCTTTGGTACAACAAATCCCATACATTTTGTCAAGGTTCATTGATTATTTAGTGGGGTGTTCAAACACTGGAATCTGCATGCTTGCAAAGAGGGCTTACAATGCATATTTCACATTTCTGGAGTTCAGAAGACTCATATGAAGATTTTCCTTTACTTCCCAACACCAGATGACCTTCCAAAATGTATGATCCTGCAGGCTGAGAAAATTAATCTCACTGTAGTTGGAATAAATGGAGACATGCTGGCCCAACTGGTTTTTTTTTCCTCCAGACCTGTTTCCAAACATTTTAAGGAAAAGAGAGAAACTGTTTATTACAGAGTAGAAGAAAAAAGCGTATCACGAGCCTCATACATGGCCAGCAAAGGACTAGCTCTGCTACATGACACAGAAATGACAAGGGAAAAGGTTTGGAGTTATTCTTCATTCTTAGCTGACAAGATGCTTCAGTCTGAGGTAGTGACAATGCATAAGATGGCAGAGGTGGCTGCGACAAGAATTGCTAGACAAGGTGTTTCTAAAATTCCTCATATTCTGATGTTTCCTCTCAGTTCTGGACAAGGCCAGGTCCACTGAAACTTAAGAGAGTGCACATGATTTATAAAAGACACAGGTCCTTTACAACCCAGGTATTCTGACCTCTTGTCCTGGGTTCAGCAGTAGCAGTCATTTTTTTCCTCCTTAGTAGCTGATGCAGTGCTGTGTAAACATCACTTAGCAACAACTAAGAACATCGGTGTTATCAGCGCTGTTCCCAGGCTGAAACTCAAAAACACAGCACTGCACCAGCTACTAAGAAGGAGAAAAATGACTGCTACTGCTGAACCCAGGACATCTCTTCAGGTTACCTTAGCCATAGTGTTTTAGCAATAAAGCCCTCTTCAACCATGTTTTACTCACAAAATGAGCTGTAATCTGGTTTTATAGTAAACTGAATATTATCATGTGGAAGTCAACATTCCAAAGTCAAAACACTCCAGCTTTTTTAAAAGTGAACCAGTTCAATCTCCTATCAGTTTTTACTGTAAAGCCTTGAAATCTTAGTGACAACTGAGTGAAATTCAAGTTATGACAATTCATGAAGCTTTCATTAGAAGCAGGGGTGAGTCAGTAAAGAAAATGAGGAGGAATTTTGAAAGAAAGTCAAGCTGTGTTGGCAGACTTAGTCTGCAATTTTACAAAGCGGATGAGAGTTGCACTGAAAAGGGAAGAGCTTGTTTGTGCAGAAGCCATGCAAACACGACACACTCAAAATTCTATTTCTATATCCTCCATCTAGACTGAGGACTTCAATATAGCAGCAGAGTAATCACTTTTACTGGTCTTTCCTTGCCAGTAAGTTTGACACAAATACGCTTGGACAAAAGGTAAACTCTCTTTCCAAGCTCAATAGAGAATAGTAACATCTTCAAACTAATCCCATACTCAGAAATGATATAAACTATCTCAGAATGAAAAACAACATTATGAGCACTATTATTACCACTGTTCATGTTAAGGCTGAAGGTTTTCCATACAAACATGAAGTTTTACATACATATGTTTTCCTACTTTCTTTCACCTCTGAAAGTACCTAACATCAACAAGCCCTCTGAACTCATGAAGCCCTGAAGAATCTGGTCTCATAGCTGATCTTACTGCAAGCAGGTTGTTAGTAAGCAGCCCTTCTTTCCACATACATTTCCTTGAAGCGAGGCACAGTTCTGTTCTGCTCTCATTAAAAGGTTGTTGTGACCACTAAAATAAAAAATGATCCAAAAGAATTTTGAAAGACTTAGGAAACAGGAAGTGAAACTTGGTGGAAGGCTTCTACTTCATAAAAAACTTGCAGGTTTATTTCCATGCACAACAAAAATACCCTAATGTCTGCAGGAAAGAATATTAAAGTGCGCACAAAACGTTCTCAAAGCTTTAAAGGCACTATCTACTCAATATAACATAGAACCATTTTAAAATATAGGAATCAAAAAAAACTCTTAAGATGTCAACATCACCAAAACAGAGTGAGAAAGAGAAAATAATTGAGATACCTCCCACCTGAGGAACTCATCAAAAGGAACACATTGATTCTGCTTTGGATTAAAACACATTTCCCAACAGTAATTTTTAAGCCAAAACTCCCAAACAAAATCTAACAAAAGCAGCATAAACATTCCAAAATCAAGAACTTGATAAAATATTTCCTAGCAGACTGGATCCTGATCACCATTTGAAACCTTGATTTTATCTCTTCTGAAGATTAAAGTCGGTTCTTATGACTCTGCCTATGAAATTTGGTGGGGACAGAGAGGAGGAAAGAAAACGAGGCATGAGTTTTGTCAACCTGGAGGATACAGTGAGCAGTGAAAGTCAGTCATAATGTTAGGGGGTGAAAGGGGATAACTTTGGAGAAAGGAAGCTGCTATCAATGTGATGCCTGTTTGGGGTAGAGAATTAGATCCACCACTGTAGGCCTGTAATTCTATTTGGAGACACTGTCCTCTTGGTTTATTGAGCTTGGTGAATTTCAGTTTACTACAACAGCTTACAGGAACCTCACAACATGAAGAGGACGTCTCAGAGACTATATGAAATACTACAGGTTTGCCCACAGCAGTTCCGCTTGCTGGAACTTCACAAAGGAAACAGCCCAGAAAGAATGTTTTACTTCTGCTGAGGCTTTTATTTGCAAGTAGCGAAGATTTATCTGGCTCAGATTTTTACGTCTCACTCCTCCATACCCATGAGACAAGCACCCGCGTTAGTCTGTCAGAGAACTGCCATTTAACATACACTTCCCTATCACTTCATCAGGTTTTGATGAGCCTGAACTTTGAATCAGTCCTGTGCTGAGCAGGAGGCTTGGCCTAGAGACTTCCAGTTCAGTTTCACCTAAATGATTCTATGTTTCATTGAAGAAAAGTTCTCCATAGAGTCTTAGGACAAATATACTCTCTTATTCTCTTTATGGGATGTTTGGAGGAGATGGCGATCCAACTACCCTTACAAAAATAGCAAAATCTGAATTTGTGAGATTAATGAGTACCTGTATTTCAAGGAATTTCACAGTTAAACAGATTGCCAAATAACTTTCCCTTTTCTGTAATATATAATTACATGGTCTCTATCACAAACCCAGATTCCTAATGTCCTGTAACAGAATAGTTAATACTGCATGTGCATCGTTAAAATAAAAGGCTTTCAAAAGATTTGTTAATATTTGTAAAAATAAATTATTCTTAAAAGCAAATCTTAAGACAGCTATGAAAATGACTACAGACACAAATGCAAAAAGGTCTGCACTTACAGTTCTATTGCCTTGTTCCACATGATAACATATCCAGAAAGAATGAAAGACTCAATATTTACAATGTGTGTATTTCCCCTCTCCGTTCCAACATAGAGCCATTTACTCTGGAAAGGGAGATGGCAGTAAGTAATCCTGGAAAGGAAAAACAAAAGAAGTGACAGAATATTGTATTAACAGTATTTTTCATCATTTTGGCAAATAAAATAATTGTTCTAGTCTATAACCTGAGAAAAGCCTGCCCAGCAGATACAGTGTTCTCAAAAACATGGAGGTTTTGGAGGTCATCTCCAGACAGAAAAAAAAGCCAGAACAGAACATGAAACAAACCAGGGTCAATCCTGCCTGTCTATATAAAGGGCAGCAAAAAAAAGCTCTGTCTTGAGAACTGAAGTAAGTCATGTTATCTCCAAGAGCATGTAAACTGCACTGTGACGGTATCCAACACTCAAGTTAGGCTTTCTTATTTCCTTTTTTAGAACAAGCAGTTTTTGCAGTTCAACAAACAGAAGTTAATGGACATCAGCAGGATGAATGTTTTGCACAACAGAAGCGTAACACCATCATTCACACAAGAAAACATGCAATTTCTTTGCTATCTGGGGGAGTAGAGCACAAGATAACAGCATTACCAAGTGCAGTTAAGTATTTTATCATAGACACACTGAATTCTAGACTCGTATCATCTCACAGGGTGATGAACCGGTGCTATATTAGCTCAGAAAGATATGACATTTTCTCATTATAAGACATAAAAGTTTTCACAGATGATGAACGAGTAGGTTCAGGTTTGATATTCTAGTTATTATATAGATATAACACACATTCATGCAGGTATTTTGCTTGGTATGCCATCCATTATGATATTTATCATGCAGTTCCCTAAGCAGTCTATTTCTAGCTTTTCTATACAAACTTGATTTATCATCAACACCTTCCTCCCCCACAAATGCATAAACATTATTTAAGAACATAGATATTTCAACTTTTTATTCTCATGGTACAGTGATCTTTCTGAATTAATGAGAAAGGAGTGAGGAGTGCTGGCTGTCTTCCAGTGATGTGGCTCTCTCAGTCACATAAAGGCCTCCGAGTAGAACATCTGTCACCTTCTGAATTAAAGGAGTTGTTACCTATTTATATACATTTCATTTACTTTCTGTAATTGTTCCCTGGAAGATACTCTCAACAAACTATAAGATTCCAAACAGATTTTACACAGGATTTGGATAGTTCTGCAGTTTTCCAAGTATCTAATCATGTGCCAGAACATTTACCATTGAATCAATCCAAGTGAGAAACTATTACTTTTGCCATATGTATCACACTGAATTGATCACAGTTGAAACGTATGGACCTCACATCCTAATTTATGGGAAAACTATTACTGACTTGTGACTCCAAAATATGGCTTTACCCTTCACAGAAATCTTGTTCTGTTGACTAAAGTGAGACTTAAGTATCATATAGGCTTTGCTCTACCTGTCCATACAGGGCTATGCTTGACCATTAGCTGTCTAAACTTGGCAATAAGTTCAGTGCTCTCAGTGGAAAGAGAACCAAGTTCTGCTAAGAGAACTGCTTTGAGGATGCTACAGTTCAGTATGCATAAATGAAATGCCTTCAACAGCAACTTGGTACTTAACATTGCGAGGGCAGTCAGATTGACAAATGACTGACAGGAAGAACTACAGAATGCATATGCTACCTATATATTCCTTGCTGGAGTTAAGCCTGCTAGCTTTATTGTTATGATCTTCCCAGATGCAAAGAACAATTTGCCCTTTGTAGTTCTGTAGTTTTACAAATGTGAAGCCAGTTTTCAATTTTCACATCTTTCCTCATCCTTCTCAGTAAACTAAACAACTCAACTTCTTTTACTTTCCAGACACACCATTTGCTACACTTCTGCTTAGTTTGATATTTAGTCCAAATACATTTTGTTTCTTGCATTTCTGTACTTGCTTTGCTTTTCTTTTCTCTTGCACTCCAAAGCAAAAGCATGCTCTGCTAGGTTCCAGGACATGCAAAAACTTCCCTGCTCCCTCACATAAATCCTCTTAGCCACTTCACACTGATGCTCATTCAGCACTTGTTTGCAGCAAACTGTTATATTACAGGAAGAGAAAATATCTGTGGTTTTGAAAGTGTTGAAAATGTATCTGTTGAGTGACTGACAAATAACCTACAAGTTACAAAGTGAACCCTAGTTGACTAGAACGCTGCTAGTCCAAATTCCTGCAGTTATGTCATCAGACATAAGCAGGTTCAAGTGAACCTTGGACCATATTTACTTCAGTCCTCTGATAAATCCATTGACAAGCCAGTATGTTGTGCTATGGAAGACTTGGTCTCCAAACTGCACGACTGAATGTAACTCCAAATCACCTCAGACCCCATATGAGGCTTCTTTGATCTATTTGTTTCCCTTTTAGAAATTTGCTCTGAGGTTACAATCTCTAGCATGTACTGTGACAGCAGTCATCAGACTCAATGGAAGCCTCATTTCCCAGCTCCTGCATGTCCTCCTTTAGCCTGCCTTAGGTTGAAAAATTCAAGAAGATAATATTTCAAGAGCAAGGTCTTACAGTAAGAGCAAAAATACTAACTACTGGCCACTGGTTACTAGACTTATTTTCCTGCTGGCCTATCTGGAATCCCAGGCACCAGCAGGTAGTTAAGCCTTGATATACAGTCTGAAGGACCGGAACAGAATTAGGCATTCTAAAGAATGAAGAAAATGATCATGAATTTTCCCATTTTCTTAAGCTCAGCTGCTTCTTCTTAAGTAATTTCAGTTTGTTCTGAGAGATTCATGGGGCAGCCATGAATATGCAGGAAGTATTCTGCATATTCCTTCTCCAACAATGAAAAGTACCCTGAGTCTTCACCGTTTACCCAAACTGTTACGAGACATTATCAAATACCAACTTTTACAATATCTGAGCTTATAATGCATTCCCTTAAAGACAGTACAATTCTGTAACAAGGATTACTAGGTATTTTAATATACATTGCTAGACTTCACCAAAGCCATATGATTTTCATGTTCTCAGCTATGTATTGCTCTGAAGTAGTTTCCTTTTACATTACATAAGTTAAATGCAAGCTGCGTTATGTATTATTGACTCTGCTTTTACAGAAAATGTTCACTTGACTTTGAGGTTTGAAAGCTTTGAAGCAAGACTCAGATTTTTAATGAACATCTTCCATTTGGGTAAGTACTGAAATGACATTATGATTTTTTCCGGAGAAAACAATGAAGTCTCATATTGTAGTTTTCATGGTGGATGAAAGGTATCCCCCTATTAGTCATCTATCCCACAAGCAAATTAAGATGTCCTTCGATGCCTTTACAAAATCCAGTCAATTAGCCAGAAAGAAAGGCTATTTTTCTCATTAAGAAGATAGGGGTTGTGGTGATTTATGCCAAGTATGAAGGGCTTCTGCCAAAATTTAATCAGATTGTCAACCTGATTGAGATAACATGGAACCCAACTAAACGGAGACCTGAGAATTTGCTTAACATTAAGCACTTAACAGAAAGTCATCCAGAAATGTGGATATTACACATTTTTAGCAGCAAACAACAATATGAAAGTCATTGATCATTATAACAAATAGTAAAAAACATGGACTGAGACCAAAAAAGGTGTTCCCATGCTGACAAAATAGTCTAGAATATTGTATCAGTTTTCAGATGTATTCAAAGCACAAAACAGGATATAAAATTTAATGTTAAAATAAGCAATAGTTGACAAATAAAACATCTAAATCTGATTTTTTTTTAAGAAAAGGCTCATAAGCAGAAGTCCTGAAAACATTTCTGAGTTTATATAAGCAATAAGAAAACAGAATAACTTAAGACGTTTTGTCCACAGGAACATATTCTGACCAGCAGATCTTGAAAAGGTCCATTTCTCAGAAAATCACAGCACTCCACAGTGTAACAGCTCTGATCAGAAAACCTCACTGCAGAAAACCTTCATATGAGTAGAGTACTGCAATGTTATAATAACTGAGACTGCTGCATTTGCTGAAGCATTAGTAAAGATTCTCAAGTGACTTGAAATCATCTTTATTACACTGATCTTGTTGCTCTAAGAGGAGGTAATTTTGAGAACTCTTCCTTCTGCCCTTGCTTTGGTTTTATTCTTCTTCTATTTTTAGTACGAAGAATTTCCCTGGAACACTCTTCCTGGTGGGAAGTGGAAAGAGCTACAGAAGCAGGGAGAAGAAATTGCATTTTTGTCCAAATGATGGATAGTTTTTCCAATTTAATTACTTAACTGTTCATTCCTTGATATAAAAACTGCAACTAAATTTATACTATGCTTTTTCCCCTTGTACAGATAATCTTAAGCGAGGACAGCTGTAGAATATGTATAGCCCTTATGACCAGCATTGACTGGCAGAAGGGTTCTGTTTCTCTATATCCCTAAAACATCCCCCATCCATTTGAACTCTGCTCAGAATCCTACCGGGATAAACCGCACCATCCACACACTCAGAAAAGATGAGAATCTCATGAATTTACAGACAAGGAAGATGGAACATGAAAGAGGGTGAACTTGGAACATGAGTAGCCAGTAGGAAGCAAACTCAGTAGCTGCAATGCACACCAGCTGTGGCCCTGGCCCAGCTGCCTTCTCTCAGTGAGTACTAAGTTAAAGGCATTGTCTTACATGCAAGTTACAGTGCATTGTCCCAGCATGGATGAGTTCAGCTGCTGAGAAAGTTAATCACCTTCTTAAGAAGGTTATATACATCAAAAGTCTATCCTTTCATTAGAGCTATTACAGCTCCCTCCCAGCTTAAGGAAACTCCTCCAGCATCCTCTGATGCTTTCAGTACTCTCCACGAATTTATGTTGCTTACCTCAGCTGGCCATCACCACAGGCTGTTTTTATGGCACGGCCACCTGACAGACTGACCATCCTCCTGGTACTAGCCAATGACTAGCTGACGTCCTGTCAGGTCCTCTTTCAGAGCAGCTTTTTATAGAGTGTAGCCCTCATGGAAAATTCCCCACAGAGGAAAAACACTAGATAAGCCCTTCCCTTCCCTCTTGACTTCTGCAGGATTTGTTCTCCCCAGTGATGAAAACTACAGCTGCCAAGGGTGCCTCCTAACTCTGTATCCAGTCCCCTTCTCCCTCCAGCAGCAAGCACATATTATTTCCACCTGACTTATTTATCCCTTGCTAGTCCCTTAACCTTTTGGTGTTTTTAAACAAAATTACTATGAAAAGTCCTTACTGACAAAGAAGACCAGACTCATCAAATGCCCCTCCTTCTCCAGTGGTTGAAAGCAGACTGGCCTTTCTGAGGGAGCTTCTGGCTCCTGTATTCCCAGAAAGTGTTAAGGCTGCTTTTCTGTCCATTAACAAGGAAATGTTAGAGCTGAGATTATTGCTTTGAGCCATGAAATGCACACAAGAAGATTTAGACCGATATTCAAGCAAAATAATTTGCAGCTGACCCAAAGTGCCTATACAGAAGCACAGAGTAAAGCTACAGACAATGAAGAAAAGGAGCTGTCTCCAATAGATCAAGCAAACCTGTAAATTATGAGCTATTTGGCCTTTGGAGGTATTTACTCTTCTTCCTGGACTATGTATATGTTTGGAGTTCATCAGCCCTCTAAGACATGTAAAAGACATGTACAACAGCAGCAATCCATGCAGCCTGACATCCATATCATGTGATGCTTTTGCAGATGGTTGTACAGTTCCTCAGACAGACATGAGCTGGGTCTGTGCATAGTAATGATAACAGTGTTTCAACCCAAAATGGCCTGTTTGAGTGACTATATACCAGGAAGTCCGAGGAAGGCAGAAATCCAAGATGAACTCCATTATTAGGATTTCCAGTGTTAAAGTTTCAGCTTAATTTACTTGAAGTGCATGTGAAGTCTCTAGGGCTGATATCAGAGTACAGGAAGTATTTAAAATACTTACTGGCAGGACTGAGAGTCATAGAATCATAGAATCACAGAATAGTTAGGGTTGGAAAGAACCTTAAGACCATCCAGTTCCAACTCCCCTGCCATGGGCAGGACACCTCCCACTAAATCATGACACCCAAGGTTATGTCCAACTCAGCCTTGAACACCATACAAAAATTAAGTATATAGCAGCTCAGTACATCTGGGCAGCTTTTCCTTTCAGGGCCTTGGTGATACTGTATCACCACATAAAACCTTCTCCTATTCAAATGAGTTTCTCCACATACCACACTAGATCATTAAAACATTTATAGTAGCCACATGCACAGATCCCAGCAGATAGTGAATGAACTAAGCATGCCTTTGAGACTGACTCTTGTGGTCCACCTGGTTTTTAATAGTGCTATTTAGTTTCAGTTTACATTAAGAAAACCTTTCTGTTTCACACATATTTTCTGCTAGCATCATCACTCATGATGACAGCATAACAAAGGCATTGGAGTATTAAAGCCCATTGCTATTTAAGGGTATCTGAACACAAGAGTAAATTATGTTCTCAAAATACTGCATGAACATTTCCATTTCTGGATTTTTTCCAGTTGGGCATTATACAGACTGCTCAAATATTTTTAGTTGTGTTAAGAATATAGTGCATACACTACAATTAAAGCTTATGACAGGCCTGTGTAGGTGAAGAATATCTAATGAAGAGCGTAATAATTAGAACTTAGTTCTGTTTTTCCATCAAATTAGTCAGGAGCTGAATGCAACTATTCTGTTTATAACTACTCATAACAGTAAATTCTAGTTTATAAATGAAAGTCACAAGCTATTTACAATTAAACACTGTGAAACAAGTCATCTTTTAGCTCATATGCACCTATTTCCTGTCTGAACTATCAATACTTGCAAACAGAAGGACCATTGGAACACATTACTTAAGCTTAGTTCTTTTAAAGTAGTCTGTAGAGACCAGTGATGTAAAGAAAGAGACAGTAAATTAATTGTTCTACATTAGGCAATTCAATATATGTTCCTTATGAAGGAACATGATGAAACACAGGGTCAAAGCAGTGGCAACAGTTACTTTCTAGTGTTACTCATTTGTTTGCAATGTCCCCTTCAAGCCTGGTATCTCACATTCAGTTTATTTAACTGGTTCACAGAACAGTTTTATTTGTGTTTATATTGCTTTAGCTACAAGTATCCACTACAGTCATTATTTGCACAACAGTGGTAACTGTAACACAGGAAATACACATTCGGTGCTCCTCTCTTTGGCTTTATACAGGCCATTGGTTTCCTGCAAATTAATCACTGCTTGCACTAGAACAATTTACTAAGATACCTGTCTTGATTTCAGTAATGTCAATAATGGAAGATTCCTTCCAAATGCTGAACCCATAACAACAACAAATCAGGATTCCATCTCTAAACTATAATGTGAATATAAAGATAACCAAAGCAAAGTATTCTCCTAGCTGTTTGTGAGCGGGTTGTATGTAACAAACAGACACGCACGCCTCCCCAGTTCTATAAATTGTGCCTGCAAAAAATGGTAAGAAAATATTTTGATGTTCTAGGTTTATTTTAGGCAAATAGGCTTGAATAGTGCTGCTTGATACTGTATGCCGCTATTGTGTTGTGACAAAGCAAAAAGGCTTATGCAGTCATTCTCCTGCAAAGCTCTTAAGACATGTCACCTGGCTGGTGGTGTACTGCTGTTCTGAAAGTGCTTAAGATATATATACACTTTCATGTTGCCCCTTAGCTGAAATATTATACAGAAACAAGCTACAAGAATAAGAAAGAGGTATACAATAAGCAGAAAAAAAAGTCAAATGTTAAGAAATGCACATCTCAAGACATTTTATGCCTAACTGGGTTGCTTTTTTCTTCTTTGGATCTACTGGCACATTCTGAAACATTATGATTTTTAGAAGCTGGGATGGATTCTTAATCATTTGAAATGTTAAAAATTCAACTATAGAGTTCAAGCAAAGCAATATCAATAGTATACCCAGTTCTTAATTTTCCTTCTTTCCTACTAAAACAATTGAGAGTAAAATGAGGCCATTCCTCTGTTTCTTCAGAGTTAGAAGTTCCCGTGTAAAACTTCTGGACAGGTGAAGTAACCCTATAAGCCTAAAGTTAGGTCTATCCTTGATTTGTTGATTTGATACTGTTTTGGATGATTTTGCAAATACAAGTGTAATTAATATTTTACAATGTTCCATAAATATTTGGTTTAAGATACAATAATGCTTACCTTAGCAACACAAGAAGTTACTGTTGCAACTATGGGAGCATTTATAATGGTCATTAACATAATTTACAAGCTGTTAAATGAAACTTAAAGGAACAAATCAGAAAAAAGCAGGTTCAAAAATGTATTAGATGTGTTACATTTTGTTAGGTTAGTAAACACAGAGAACTCCCCTGAATAAAGACTGAACTTATGTATTTAGATAAAACCTTATGAGGTCATCATGAGCATTTACAAGGACAATCAAAGTACATAGCATGCACCAGGTCCTTTGTTTTTTAACAGTTCTATCTCTTATAGCTAACCTTCTTAAAACTCCACAGAAGATCATCTTGGCCTGCTCAACGTACTGTAACACATACAGCTACACTATAACTTCCTATAATACAAGAGACAGGCATTTAAATTCACACCTTCTGTATCTCAATGGCTATCTGCCTTGGCAGCAGCACTGCATCGTGTTACCTGGCATTACTGGAGCTCCAGAATAACTTCACTCTTCAAATCCCAATGTGCCAGGGGATGACAACTTTTGCAGCCTGCACTACTACTACTTTGTTTAATCTTCAAGATGACAGAAAATTACCTTCCTTCCTCTTAGACAAATGCACAGCAAAGAGACACCCATTTTTGTCAGCTCCATTTTATGATTTTGACTATAAATTCATTGGGACATCTTACATGTGGGAGCAGGATCACTGACAATGACAGTGACATATTATCCCTGGCTAGATCTATAGTATTACACAATGCTACTGCAGTGGATTGAACAGATGTAACATGCAGACTTGGATCCAAGAAAAAAAGGCAGGAAAATTACACAGAATCTTGCTTCCTTAAGTAGTAAAAGATGCTGGAAGAAACCAGCATACATTTCATTGACTTCTTTCTGGTGTCAACTCAAGATTATTAAACAAGAAGAATAGAAGTTTGACAGAATCATCAAAGTGAGCAAATTAATGAAACAGGGTTTGCAAACAGATTCTTGGTTTCACTTTTATGGGAAAGACAATGCACATGATTTTTCTATTGTCTACTGGCTTGTGAAATCACCATTCCTTATTTGTAGTACTTCAATTGTTCTTGATTAATTTCTATGAAGGTTAAACAAAAATGGAGTTGTAATACCAAGCACAGTGACAGAGATGGGCAATACAGAGCACAAGAGCCACTGAGATTTTTAGTAATAAAAGAAAGCCAAAAACCAAAGGATGGAAGAGGGAGATGATCTTGAAAGTTTTTAAGTCTTTTCTTTCATTGATTTTGTGGCAGCTGCATTAAAAACTAAACCAAACCAAGAAAACACCTAAAGGTGGATTTTTTCACATCCTGAAGCTATAAATCAAAAATGCAGGTTTTGCTTCCCAATCCCGTACTTTCAAAAAAGCAAACTGGGACTTAGCTCAAAGATGAAAGGTTGAAACTTGTTTTCTGCTAAGCAGCTTGACTTTACAGACCTGTTAGAAAAGCAAACCAAATATACGGTGGCATTTCATCCCCTGCTTGCTGCAACACATATAAATCTGTGTGTATCATGCATTCTTACAATAATAATGTGATTTTATAGAAATATAAACTATTTTATAAAACATTTTATAATAGAAAATAGTTTAAACCTTATTTTATATCAGTGTTAAGTTCTTTTGAATGACTCTCTACAGTCACGGTAAGACTGAAATACTGAAATGTATTTTTACATGTGTCTACTTTTTCTATGTATACACACTTCTTACCAGCTTCCATCAATTAAAATCATGCAGACTTATTGGAGACCAACTGTTCTCATTTGTTATGCTTCAGTAGACAGAGACTCTGTGATTAATGGTCCTTGTTTTGCTGCAATCTGTAGTCTCTCTTCTCTTCTTGCTCATGTACTGTTTAATGAGATAATCTCAACACTGACATTACTAGCTCTATTTCTGATTTACTGGAATAATGCCCAGAGTTTATTGTGACAGAAGGAAAAGTATCCTACATCACTGCATTGGATTCTGCTTGAAGCTGACATGTGCCATGGGCAGGAAAGGGGTGGTGTGGTTTCCAAGAACCAAATGACTTAGTGCAGTAGAACTGGTGCATGTTCTTCGCTGCTTTAATATATGATTGGAAATCTAATGTAACAAAGGGCAAAGGACAGACCTGAACTGGGCTATGAAAAATGTCTCCAAACTCAAATTTGAAAGCTTCAAAAAATAGACCCACTGATTTCCTGTAACTAACTTGCAAGCTGAAAATTCCAACTGATAACATAGCCTGTTTACACTGCCTGAACCTCTGTCCATATTAAGACATCTTTGTTTGCTGTTGTCAACTATGGCTATGCATGATATGAAGTTTGTGATGCATTTTTATATCATAATATTGGACTTCTCATTTGCTATGACTAGGGCTGCTACACATGGTTGTTCAATGTATGCCTGTGTGGATGCATATATTTTAAAGTTTGCTATCTAAACCTGGCTTTAGAGCAATCTGGCAACACAGCTGCTATGTGAAAACAACATAACATGTTACCCTGTGTTTTCTCTAAAAAAGCATGAAGCTACTGACAAACATGCTCTATTTTCTACAAAGCATTAGAAACAGCAAGCACACTGCTCAGCAGATGATCTAATGTTTTCCAGCATATACCAGCATTAGGGCTACTGCTAAGAGCTGAAGGATTTTCTTCTTAGGGAAGAAACCAGCATGTAAGTTACTCAGGCAGACAATCAGAGGTGGCCAGGTGACATAAAAATTAAATCCATCAGAACATGCTTTTCTTCACCATTAAACTATGAATAAAACTTCACAAATTTCTTTTGCAAAATGGAATTTTGAAGGGATATCTGTTTGCTCATAGAAATAATAGAAGGAGCTACACTACAGCCAGGGTGACAAGAGAGGGAGAAGTAAATTGGGACAGTGGCGGGGTCAGGCCAGAGAGCCCTCTATTCCTTGTACTGTTGTTTAGTCCTCAGGTTAAATGTGCTAGTTATGCCTTTTCTCCAGTAGTTTTATGGGTCATGATGATTGTGTGTGTGTCGAAGCACACGCAGACACATGCACACACATATATGAGTGCACTGACACACGCATATACATACAGCACATTCATGAAGTTATTTCATTAGCTGCTATAAATAAATTTCACTTTTTAAGCATTTTAACTAATGCATTTCTAAGTCAGTTTGGCCTATTACCCGCTAGAACCAGTGTTTTGGTGTTTCCGAGTTGAGGTAGTTCTTGTTTAAAATCCTTCATTTGATCTGCTTTTCAGAGTCTCAGATCAAATCTCAGACTCCTTTATGTACTTGCCAAAATATTTTATGTAGAAAGCTTTAAATAAAATCAAATGAATAGCTCAGGGATGAGCTGGGGGGAGTAAAGGCTATCCAGTGCAGTTTTAGCAATAGGGGGAAAGGAGAAGTGATGGGTTGTAAGTAATCTTTCCGGTTTTTTGGTCCTTGTGCTATTAAATACAGCTGTTGTATCAAAGAGGAATCATATATAGCATATGAGCCATTTTCTGTTAATGCACTGCTGTGAGGAAAACATGAATTGTTTTGCTATTTATTGGTAGTCATGAAAACAGGAAAACACTTGCCAAATTATCCATAATACTTTGTAATGTCTTACGTCCTATACGCAGGCTTTTTAAATGAAGGTGTATATGTAACCAATGTAACACGGCAACTGTATTGCTGCTTTGAGACTTTTCTGAGTACTTATCAAAAATAAAATTACTAGCTACTGTGCCATTGTTATTATTGTGTATTTTAAAGTCTCATTATGGAAATAGAACTTTAATGTACAGAGCGGTGTAAAAGTAGATCTTAAATATCTTAAACAGCTCTCTTTGCCTTCAGAGTTGCTGTTTTGCAAACAGGTACAAAAGCTACTTTTGTAACAGGTACAAAAGATACTGTGACATAATGCGTTTAAGGACATTTTTAATTGAAAAAAAACAAACTATAAATAATAATATTGGTGGAATCCTGGTGGACTAAAAATTACTTTGCAGAACAAAAGTAAAAATCACCATTAAAAAGAGATTAGAGATTTTTAAATTCAAGGCTGGAGCTGGATATAAACAGAGATATTTTTGATATTCTAGAATGAAAAATATGACCAGAATTTCTGCCATTAAAAGAGAGCTTATTGCATCAGGTACAGAAAAGAAAAGAAGTATTGTTCACAATGGAAGGGTTTTGATATTCCTGGAAATGACAACCAATTTCCCTTCTGAACAGTCAATGGATCAATAAAAGGTGATATCCACCCTGGGGTAATTTAATCATACAGAAACCAACCTAGTTTTAAACCAGCCAGCTTAAGTTCTTGCAACGCTTTCTCTGTAGTGGCACCAACTCAGATTGCATTACAATTACCCAAGGAGGTAAGCATAAAAAAATTAAACCCGAGAGAAATAAAGTGAAGCCATGTTGTTATCAATGAGGTTGTGACCACAACATTATTACTACTTAAAAGCACACACTATCCAAGGTTTTGAGTTTCAGAAGGACACATTTTGAAAAGCTATAGTAAAATAGGGAAGGCAGGTCTACCAAAAACAGGCTATTCCAGAATATTCCACTGGTAGGATATCCAGCATACGCCAACATTAAATACAGCATTTAGAAAAAAAAACGCTGCTATAAAATTCTACTTTTACTATTTTCTACCTGATATTACTGGAAAAGAAAATGTTTTTCCATATGTTTGAGGGATTCTCAATTATTAGCTTTACAGCTGATGTTGTCATTTCCTTAAAGATCTTGGTACTAACGGAACATCTTAGGGGCACAGTATGACAAAAGAAGGACATTCTGCACAAGTAGAGTGGAAGAAATAGAATGAAATTTAAAATGCAAAGAGCAAGGCCTCAAACTTCATAGTAAGAACTTCCACTTGGAATTGATGATACAGCAGTGATGGGAAAAGATAATTCCAATTTCACTTGTCTTGCTTTGCTCCTGCTCCTACAGGCTCGCATTGAAAAGCAGCACTCCCTGCCAGCTAGATATACGTCAGTGAAGAAGTGTAATGGGTGTATTAGTCAGTCCCAGCAAGATCACAAGCAGTGATAAGATAAAACCATGTAAAAGTAAGGTGTTATTATGGTATGCATCAGTGAACATATTCCTGCAGAGATTAGAAAAGAAAATGGTAATAATGGCAATCTCCACAGCACAGATGGGGCCCTATACAGAATATGTTGCTTATCTATCTAATCATTAGGTCGGAAAGTATTGATGTGAAAAGAAAGGCCAAAGAAAAGAAAAGGGAATGAAGACACAAATTTAGAAAGCAAAACATGTAATCTTGATTTCTGCAGTGAAAATACTGAAAAAAAAGAAGGAAAGAAAAGAGCAGGTTGTGAATGGATATGAATGAGTTGTTTAACTGCCAAGGAGAAACAAGATACTTAAAATGCATGACAATGCAGGTACCAGAATATCATAGGAAGTGGGAATAACAGAGCCATAAAGATAAATCTAGTCTTGAAGCTGGAAGATTTCTTGCCATCAGAAGGATGAAATTATCACGGAGCAATCTTCCCTAACAGGAGGAGTAGACTTAAGCTTGAATAGTTATTTAATAGTGTCATGACGCTGGCTGGGAGACCACTGTGTGTGGAGGCAGTGATCCACCTGAGTAGGCACAAGCCTGTGTGGAGTCAGTGATCCACCTGAGTAGGCACAAGCCTATGTGGTGCTGGGCTGAGTATATTTTGTGGCATTCAGGCTGGGCTGTGCTGCACATACCCCTTGGGTACAGGATAAATGCATCAATTTGCTGCAACAGAGAAGCCTGCAGGCAGTTCCCACTTGGTGACTGCACTACCTGCATGGCCTTGCCTTTCTCTAACAGTGGCAGAAGGAAGTTCTAGTGTGAACGGATTTTCTGCTCTGCTTAATAGTAGAAATAATGAATACAGTTGTTTTCTTATTCAAAAAAACCTACAATAACTTGAATGACTGAAATAGGGTCACTCGAACTATGGATGGGGTCTGCACAATCTGCCGACTGAAGGCCTGTTTGATAAAGCACAACTCAAGATTCCCATCATCTACAGGAACATAAGACTATATATTATCCTCTCATTTTTATAGTGCTGGCTTTCATAAACAGCATTTTGAACAATAACTTACAGAGACCAAGTGTGTTTCCCACTGGCATCATAAAGGACCAGTATCTTGATGCAAAACATACTCCGCTTCTTCGTTATACAAATGAGTTGCCTGGTCTGCAACTGCAGGGAACTACAACAAAGAAGTCCCTTCAGCTCCACCCTAAAGAAGGCCCTCATATTTAAGATCCATTAAAAAGAAAACCTTAGGTATCATGTGAGTTTTCATTCTACTTTAGTGGAACTGCATAATCTCATCAATCCATCAAATCAAACCTGCTGATTCTTGCTGTCAACAACCTAATCTTGTCGATTTTGCTCTTTGTTGAGTATTTAGCTAATGTGTATTGAAGAACAAAAACCAAAAATGCTTGTGTTGGGCTTCCTCTTATGTCCAAGACAGTCTTCATTTCAACTAGGTTGCATATGACCTTTCCAGGATGAACTTACGGCCCTCATCAATCCTACAGGTCATACATCCTATGAAATTTTCTATAACATGATGTAAGACCTAAAAAAGGAATGTAATGTAATTTTTCAAATATGATTTTGTTTGTTTTTTTTTTTTTACAGAGAAGGCAGAGGTGTGTGGTAACAACATGAATGTGATTTGGGTCAGTCTCACTGAACAAGCATGTTATGCCGTCCTTGGTCTTTCTGAAATGACATTTGACAAAGTTCATTTTCCTGCCCTGCAGCGCTAAGGCACAGACCTATAGAGCAGACATGGTCTTTGTGAGCTTCCAGAATCATTCAAAGCTCAATAATTGCACATGAACAACATTAACTGGTGTTGTGGCTTAACCCTTGCTGGCAACTAAGCACCACACAGCCACTCACTCCCTGACCCTGTCAGGATGGAGGAGAGAATCAGAAGGGTAAACATGAGAAAACTCCTGGGTTGAGATAAAGACAGCTTCACAGATAAAGCAAAAGCCATGCACATAAGCAAAGCAAACCAAGGAATTAATTCACTGCTTCCCATAGGCAGGTGGGTGTTCAGCCATCTCCAGAACAGCAGGGCTCCAGCACACAGAACAGTTTCTTGGGAAGACAAATGCCATCATCCCAAATGGTCCCCAACCTGTCGCTCCCCCCCCTTCCTTATTCTTCCCCCAGCTTTATATGCTGAGCACAACACCATCTGGTTTGGAATACCCCTTTGGTCAGTTGTGATCAGCTGTCTGTGCTGCATTCCCTCCCAACTCCTTGTGCAACCCCAGCCACTTGCTGGTGGGGCAGGGTGAGAGGCAGACATGGCCTTGGCTCTGTGTAAGCACTACTCAGCAGTTACTAAAACATTGATTTGTTATCAACACTGTTATCAGCACAAATGCAAAACCCATCCCCACACTAGCTACTATGAAGAAAATTAACTCCATGCCAACAAAACCCAGCAAATAGTTACTGAAATGCCTGAGCATCATACTTTCAGAAGTGGCAAGTGCTGATGCCAGACAATCCACACATATTTGATATGTATTTATGCATTTCAGTTCCATGCTGCCGTCACGCTTCAATAAACACTTCATAAGGCAACAAAAAATTAATACATCTGCAGAATCAAGTACTGTGAGAACTTCCTCAAGATGTGGAAGCGAATGTCGAACAGTAGTATGGCTTCTGCTTTCCTCAGGTTGTGCCATTATCAATCTGAGAAAGTTTAAATCCTTTCAATAAGCTGAGCCAGGATTGCATGGTGAAATACTGCTTTATATTTGAATTCTGTGGTTCTTTGGAATAGCTAAATGCTGCACCACACCATGCAATCAGATTGCTTTGTGGCTGTGCAACTGCACTGAACCTAGTTACTGCTTTCACACTTGGTGACAGATCTCTGACTGCAAGTCAGAAAGTACATAAACAGAGTTCACAGTTACATAGTATGAACCAGGAGGCTCATTTATGACCAGGCCAGGTATCACAGGAATTCAGTTCCTTGAACAGCCAATGAGACAGATAATCTAAGTTTAGTAACTCACAAGTCCCTAACACACACGCAAACAGATACAGGTACCACTGAGGTTGCACAGCCAGTCATTGTTATTCACTCAATAGCCTCTTGCTGCCATTTTGATGAGGTGAACTCTTAATAATAAGACAGGACACAAAATCCTGGAAAGATACAGCAAGAATAAATACAGAAAAGTCATCAGATCAAAAAACACCTGGTTTTATTCTTTGATTCCAAACACTGCAGTAATACTTTCAATTATCTTGTTCAAATACTGCTAAATCTTAAACGTAGTAGACAGCTTTCTAATTAACAGTAAGTTACAGCTAACTGAGAATTGTTCTAAAAGTCACCCACTTTAAAGGCTCCTCTGCCTCTGTGCTAAGACACCCTCAACACTAAAGAATGTGTTACAGATCAGAACACTAAAGCCAGTTATACTGATTCTGTTACCTTGTGATACCCCTGCAGAAAGGCACTTACAGTATTGTCATGGCATTAGTGCACAGGATGTGAAGATGGATTTACAGACCCAAAAGAACTGTCTTCATGTATACTGAGTATAATTTAGTGGATAAACTGCTGTAGTGCTGCTGGCTCACTTGTAACACATCAGTTAGCATTGGCTAGAAGAAAAAGAGGAGGGCTATTTCCTACACCAGTCAACACAACTGAACTATCTCAGCTTCTGAATGCCAGGAGATGAGCTCTGTTCCTAAGTGAAACAAGTGCACGCAGGCCTAAAGGGCTTGGATTTCACACTGCAGTCTTTGTCAGTTTTTCCTATCCCAGCTGCATTATTCGTAAACAGGAAAGCTATGTAAACTGTTGTATAATTAAATTTATACTTGCTGAAGTCTCTTCAGACTACATTAAAAATAAATAAGGCCAATAATAGTTTTCAGTGGTTCTTTGTGTCAAACAGAGACAGTTCAGGTAACTGAGTTACTTATTTTGCCTAAAGTGTCTACTGAAGATGAATATGGCATCTGCTATGACATCAGGAAAGCAGGGATTAACATAAGGAATATTATAATAATGTTAACCTTCAAAAATACTCAAGTGATTCTTGCAGTCTATCCAGAGGTTAAAAAATTTTACCTGTCCATTCTATTTGTATATGGAATGGCAAATCATATATTATCAGTCATGTGTTACCATCAAGCATCTCTTTGAGTAACTGTGTTATCATTACAGTTCTTGGCACAGGGCTGAGCCCTGAAAAGCACTGCTTACATTTAAATTTCCTTTAAGGCTCTTAATGCATTGTATTCTGTTTCAATTGCAGCAATAAAAATGAAAGATTACAACCTTATATTTTGATACCAGGCAAAACCATATAATTTGCTAAAAAGTCCAGAGCCTTACACTGTAGAACAAAAATATGTTTGCCATTATGCCTCATTCTTCAGAGTTCCTTCTACGCATGATCCAAAGAGGTAATTTGTATAGGAAAGACAAGTTAATATTGCTTATGTTGCACCATCATTAGTTTAACAATAGGTCACAAGAAGAAAAAAACATCTGGAGAGGTTGCAAAGTATGATTTAATGGCTACAAAAGTGCATTTTCTTAGTGAATTATTATTCCTAAACCATTCAGTGTTTTAATACTAGCTGCTACATGATAAGTGAAATATAACCACTGGGCTGCATTAAAGCATGGCTTTACTCTTTACATTAATGTTGTTACCAAAATTTAGGAAAGAACAAACATAGTTTTTCAGCTTTGTGAAAAGGAAAGGAGAAATATATGTGTATGTATACACTTGGCAAAATTTGACCCAAGGAGCTGAATAAACATACACAGAAACACTGCTAAGAGCAGATTTTAGTCCATCATCCTGCAATCTTAAATGTCAAGAAACAGAAGCAAAATTGCAATTTGAACAGTTCAACCGTATGAAGAGTGGCTCAGTGAGTAGCAGCCAAAGACTTAAGCAGCACTCATCTGTCTAACACAATCTACAAGTTGTGTGGTTCACGCATCAAATATTTTAGACCCTCTGAATAAAATGATTCTACAGGAAAGCTGATTAATTTAGGTTGAATTAATCAGGAGTTCAGACTAATACAGCCTTTGATGGTCTAAACTGAATGGCCTTCATCAACAGCTGTTTTCTGAAAACACGTATCAGTATTTTAAAAGCTCTTCTCTGCCAACAAGCATTTCTCCCTATTGAAGAAACACCAAAACCAATCCATTCACTGCATCACAAACTTAAGACCAAAGACCATCTCTCTTCAGTATAAAATCTGCTTCCCCTTAATCTTCCCCTGTGAGAAGATTAAAATACAATTAAAAAAAATATTAACAGTTCCGACACCGAAGAAAACTTAAGTTTTGGAAGAACAAACCTTGGAATTTCTTGAAGAAATTCATTTATTACCATATCAGCCTCCCCGGTTTCCATACATCCATTTTGTCCCGTATTTCTTATAGCTAAGGCAACCATTATTAGCTGTTCTTTTCTCTGAGCATCATAAAGTTTATAACTTCTGTGCTCTAGCACAAAAATACATTCAGAAAAAAAGAGGAAACTTTTTTTCAGACTTCATTCTGTTAGGCATATATATAGAGAGAAATGTTCCAAATTAACAAGAGGGTGAATTAGGAGTTTAGCCCTACTTTTTTGCTACTTGCCCAAAGGCTTATGCTGAGTTTTATAACCTAATATGTAATCAAGCTTAGAAAACTGAGTTAGATGAACTGAAATTAATTGGTATACATTAAAAGAAAAAATAATAAAAATCAAAAGGAGCATAACCAGCAGGTTGAAGGAGGTGATCCTGCCCGTCTACTCTGCTCTCGTGAGACCCCACTTGCAGCACTGTGTGCAGCTCTGGTGTCCTCAGCATAAAAAGGACATGAAGCTGTTGGAACAAGTCCAGAGGAGGGATACGAGGATGTTCAGAGGACTGGAGCACCTCCTGTATGAAGACAGGCTGAGAAAGTTGGGGCTGTTCAGCCTGGAGAAGAGAAGGCTGCGTGGAGACCTAAGAGCACCTTCCAATGTCTGAAGGGGGCTGCAAGGATGCTGAAGGGGGACACTTCATCAGGGACTGTAGTAATAGGAGAAGAGATAATGTGCTCAAACTGAAACAGGGGTAGTTATGGTTGGATATAAGGAAGAAGTTCTTTATTGTGACGGTGGTGAAGCACTGGAATGGTTGCCCAAGGAAGTTGCAAATGCTCCACAGCTGGCAGAGTTCAAGGCCGGGTTGGACAGTCTTGGGTGACATGCTTTGGTGTGAGGTGGCCCTGCCCATGGCAGTAAGGCTGGAACTAGATGATTTTAAGGTTCTTTCCAACCCAAAACATTCTATGATTCTATGAAAAATGAAGAGATTTCATTCTGGAGCCAAGTGCCTGAACACAAAACCCCAGAAACTCAGAGCAGTGCTAGTCAATCATGAGAAGAAAGGAACTGCCTACAAAGTTATTTCTTCATACTTTTTGAAAACTCCTTTTTAATCTAAAACTGGACTTGCTGCTTTGACAATATTATACAGAGGTGTATCAGGATATTTGCCTCATAGCCTCATAGAAGTTATTTAAACAGCAGTGATTGTAACAGTTACTTAAAATATACATGAAACAATATTTTTTACTTACAACTTACTAAGAGTCATAGTTACCTACATTGAGATTTTGATAAAAGGCCATATAGCTAGCTACACATTTGTTCCAAATAACTATATCCTCATATCCAATAAAAAACCTCAGTTCAGAGCCATTGTCACACTAAATTTGGCTTTATGCACAGTACTCCAAATAACTTGCTTCCAAATATCTTCCTCGATGTTTTAGGCTGTCAGAAGCAAAAGAAGATTTAGATAAATGTGATGACACAAATGTTGCTCTCAGCAATGCCTAAATGTGTGTGACTTTAATTTATCAAGAAATTCTGCCAAAAGTCTGACCAAGACACCATGTAAGTGTCTCTGAAGAGAAATGACAGGCAAACTGCTGAACAGACACTACATTCTTATGAGTATTGATCCCTCAGGTTGTATGGCAGGTTGATGGCTGGGAGACCAGGATGTACTGGAATAAATTCTACAAGTTAGATTTATCAATGACAAACTGTGGATAATGTACCTGCCTGGTGAGAATACCAAGATTAGAATACTTCAACATGTGTAAAATGATAACTTACTGTTCAGAAGCAGCTACCATATGAAGACAGCATTTTAGTTTTTCATCTTCCCCCATGCAGTCCCAAAACACTGCATATACTTCTGCTATGGGTTATATTAATTTGGAATCAGGATGTATATTTTTTAGATTATTATATAGTTCTTCCCACAACAAAACCTACAACTTGGAGACATGTAGTGCAAGCATGACATGCATCTTAATAATAAACAACAAGGAAAATGTCTATTTCCATAATTTTCCATAATACTTTTCAGATTTGCTGAAGTTAAAGCTCTGATGACCCTGTTCACTTTACAGCTCTGACAAAGTACTGGTAACTTTCAACACTGCACAAGCATATATATAAATAACTAAAAGAAGTCGCTGCACCTTAATAAGCACTGAATATACATCCTAAGAAAATGACAGTATCACTGAAAACTCGAGCCAAAACCATACCATGTATTATATTGATGTATTATATCTATGTATTTGAATTTCAAAAAGGTCCATCCCAAAGATGAAGTACAGAATAACTGTATTGCTCAAGGACTCTCAACTGCTGTGCTTCAGCACTGAATCTTACTCGGCTGACCTAACTGCTTAACACAAACACAGAACTTTTTCTTATTATTGGTAGAAATGTAGCATTCAAACTCCATAATATTGCAGCAGGTTTAACTTGAGTAACCAGATACAGACTAAAGTGTGCAGCTTCTGTTTGAGTTTGAAAATCACAACCTCTCATTTAACTTACTTTCAGTAGGGATTTCTACAATTAGGTACTGATAAAACATAATTTAGAGAAGCGGTCTCCGATTCATTTGACATCTGCCAGTTTCCCAAATCCACCATTTATTTCTGCCCAACTTCCAGTATTTTACAATTTGAAACCCGTCCAAGGAAAAGAAAACAAATATTTCCCCAGTACAGCCAGTTGATGTACTCTGGCTAGAACTGAACAACAGCTCAGCTGAAAGGATCACAGTGCTTCTGCCTGCTCATAAGGAAAGCAAACACACTACTGTCATAGCAGTCAATGTAAAAAGAATGTAAAATGAGAAACATTTGGACAAAAAGCAGACAGAATTTGTCCAGTTCTGAAAAGGCTGCAGGAAGAGAAAATGAGGTTTTGTTCTATGAAAACAAGACTCAAACAATGCGAAACTATATCTACCTTTAGAAAGACAAACTAATAAGTATCTATTATCAGAAATCCAGAAAGCAAGCTTGGGTTTTGAAAAAAGAACACATTTATTTTGTCAGATAGTCTTACCTTTCCCTGTTAAATTTCAGAGAATGTAGGATAGCTGGTCGCTTCTGTCGGAGATTCCACAAATGAAGTGCATCATCTGCACTTGCACTGACCAAAGCACCCTAGAGCAGACACAAAATACAGCACAACATATTACTTTTCTGCAGATCCTGCCTTATTTTTCAGTGACCCTCACTGGCAATGATCTACCCACAGAAAATGATACAGTTTATGGAAAATGTTTGCTTTCTTCTAAATATATATATATTATACTGTAAATAACAGTCAATTTGAATTGATCTGGTAAATGTAAATATTTTAAATGAGTTCACGACCAACGTTAAATCAAAACCCCATCAATTTAAAGCTTTATAGCAACTTTACATGTGAAAGCACATGTAAATTTTCATGTACCTCCACATAAGCATAGAGATTAACGAAATGGAGAATAGACAACATTTACTTAAAAAGGTGAGTGTGAAGGGTATCTAAAGGATAAAGGGATTAGTGCACACACTGTCACACAAGCGATGGTGCCAAGCACAGTTTAGCAATGCTATCAAGACAACATGAAATTCAGAAGTGGAACTGAAAAAGAAAATGCAGACAAGAACACAGGGTCAGGTAGCAGGGCGAGAGGACCTAGGAAAAAGTAAGAGATGCAGATAAAAGGAGACACTTCATCACAAATAAGAAATACTCTGAAGACTGGTTCTGCTTCTGGTGCCCCCTAAATGGGCATCTTCCAAAGTTGAGACCTCTACCTGCCTGGACAGCTTGATGTGAAGTTACTCTATCTCCTTTCTACTACCTTTCTTCCTACCATGGAACAGTGATGCTATGTGAATATGGACTGCAGAGGAAGCTCTCTACTGCTGCTGCAGTGATTTATTACATTTATACCTCAGATCAGTTCTAACAGAAACAATCCATCCCTGTGTATTATTATGGCAGAGAGGAACTAGATATTGCCCAAACAGATGGCAGTGCTGCATTCCAAGGAAGGGTGAGGATGCAACTGAAAAGATCAGTTCATGCAACTATGACTGCCAGATAAACTTCAGATTTTGCATCCTGGATTTCCTTCCTAATCCTAGCAACCATTCTTTTCAATGTTGACACATGCAGGAGAGACTTCTATATCTCAGTATAATCCATGCTTTAATTCTCATCTCCCAAGGAGTTTTGGGACCAGTGTCAGAGAGAATCTCCACCACAGAAATAAAATTAATCTTATGTATTAGGGGTTCTAGTGATCACCTATTAAAAAGAAAGAACAATGATGCAAACCTTGACCTCCCTGTTTTCATCCCTGCCTTCCTCTAAAGAACTCCACTGGACTCTTTCTCAAGTTTCGGTCCCATCTCCTCTGTTTCTGTGGTTCAGGTTGTTTCTCCAAACAAGGGTATGAAAAAAAAAAAAGTACTTCTCAGGTTTAAAAAACTGCAAAACTAAAACTTTGTCATTGAGAAGCTCTAAGATGTCCATGCTTAGAAAGAGGACTTGAAACTATCAAAAGCATTCCCTTATTTCATGGGAGAAAAATTAATTCAAACTGAACTATGACTAGCTTGTAATGTGGACAAGCTAAGAGGTTCTAGAGAAAAAAAGCAAAACAGGACTACATGCTCCACAAAGTCTCTTGACTGTTACCATCTCCAGAGATCTTCTGCACAGAGCATGCTATAATTTGTCACTGTTTCTTCATCTTGTCTAAACTTGATTTTGACAAACCATTTGCAAAAACTACACATGCTTGTTTGATTGATGACCTCTGCAATTGCTTTTCCTTGTTTCAAGTAGTAGCATATTCCCAATATTGAGTTTTCAGCCAATAACCAACAATATATGTCCATAGAAAGATTTATCCCATTTATTAATTTCTATTCGAATCAGGACTGTGAAGCACATTTCATAATTTAATGGATTTTACATGTACATGAACACATTCATATATTAACTGCCTTTTGTTCAGTACTTCATACTGATGTATATGAAGGTAATACTCTCCCCTGCATGCAGTCCCATTAATAATCTTCTAAAAGGCTGTACGGTGAACGTCCTCTGGAGGTATGCCACTCATTTGTTGGCACAATTTGTCAAAGTGAAAGTTATATCACTCAATTACAAGACATGAATTGGCTTATTGAACTAAATTCATACAGAAGAATCTGAGTAAGTATGTCCTTACCTCATTGATTAAGAACTGGAGCTGCAGAACTGCAGCACCGCTTTCATGCTGGCAGTAGCAATCAACACCAGGCCTGCCCAATCTGTTGGCATCACAGTTAAGGACTCAAAGATTCCTGCTATCACCAAGATTAAGGGGGGAGGGGGTGGTGGGGAAAGAACTACCAATTAAAATCTAATTAACCTCTAATTAACCTCAATTCTTCTTACTTTCTGTACAACAAAAGGAGTCATGCTGACTTGCCACTGTTCTAATGAAAGTACCAACATCAGCAGGCTGAAACACATGCAGCTGTGAGTGATCTCTTCTTCCCATTTTTTTTTATTGCCTGTGAAATAAGGTATATGAATTAATATAAAAATTCAGCAGGATACATCTTAAATATCTTTTTACACATTACTGATTCATATACACATAAATGTATCAGATTTTTGTACTTATTGAGACATTATAAAATTAATAATAATAGTTCTGTAGCAGGCTTTCTTTTATAAATCTGAGAATATACTTTTTATAGTGAACCATTTCACACTTACAGAAAAGCTCCCATGTAACTGTTGCTCTGTCTCATCAACAGTACAATGCAGTGAAATGCAGTGTTACACAAGTCTAGCTATGAACTACATTACCTAATTGAATTCACAGTTTGAGTCAGACCATTTACACTGCTTCTGTCAACCCAGCTAGTTCACTTGGAATCAATGCAGACACACTGCTTTGCAGCACTATCTTCTCATCCAGATGTACTGTGAATGTAGCTTTCTCCCTGCTCTCTTAGTGTGTTTTTCTCTGCATGCTGAATTGCCATCTCCTTAACTCCAACGTGCCCTTTCCCATCTGGGTCAGAGACTTTAAGAAGAAAACGCTGTTGCAGAAAATTATCAAAGTAAAACAAAAGAAGAGAGGCGTATGAAATATGTTATCAACAAACATGTTGTATGAAACAAGTGAAAAACCTTATGCATTCAAACAACAAGATTATGATCAGAAACAAGATTTTACAACATAAAGCCCTATCTATTCATTATATTTAATCATGGAATCATAGAATTCCTTAGGTTAGAAAAGAGATTAAGATCATTGCACTGACCCATAACCCACCACTAAAGCACCACATCTGCACAACTTTCAAATACCCCTAGGGACAGTGACTCCACCACTGCCCTGGGCAGCCTGTTCCAATGCCTGAGCACCATTTGAGTGACAAAATTGTTCCTAAATACAGACTAATCCTCCCCTGGTGGAGGTTGAGGCCATTTCCTCTTGTCCTGTCATTTGCTCCTTAGGAGAAGAGACCAATCCCACCTCACTACAACTTCCTGTCGGGCAATTGTAGAGAATTATAAGGTCCCCCTTGAGCCTTCTTTTCTCTAGACTGAACCCCCCAGGTCCCTCAGCCGTTCCCCATCACACTGTGCTCCAGGTCCTGCACCAGCTCCATTGCCCTTCTCCAGCCCCACTCCAGCACCTCCATGCCTCTCTTGTAGTGAGGGGCCCAGAACTGAACACAGCATATTGTAAATTCCTGAATACAAAAGTGCCAACTGAGCACCTATACTGCAGGCAAATGTCAGAAACTTTACTTGCCCTTTCACAGGTGAAGAGACCTGCAGTAAACTATTCTAAAATTGGCCTCAGGGAAGAAGGGTCCATAGATTAGCAAATGTGAGGGTAAAAACTTTGAAGTATTAAGCAATTGGTTTTCCAGTTGTTAAACAAGCAGTTTAATGGAGACCCCTGACCTTAACACACCAGAGCTCTACTCCTGATGTTGTCAACTCTCTAGTGGATAACCTCAGGGTGAAAAAAAAGTACCTTTTCTTCCCTGTGCTTTCATTTCCTTATTTGTAAGGTGGAAATAGAATTTTACAAAAGAACACAATATTTCCTTTGAGAGCAATCTCAGTGCACTGGTATTTCCAAATGAAAAGCTGTGTATAAAACATCATTACAGGACCGCAAGGTGGAAAAGTATCGGAAGTAACTCTGTAACTTGTTCCCAAGATGCAGTCAAATAATAAAAACCTGTGCATCATTTAAACAACCTGTTTAAAATGGACAATAAAGACAGATGTCGAGCACACCTTTTAGGGTTGATGGTAATTCTTTGGCCCATTCTGAATGACTGCTCTGTGGCACTCTTTTTTTATATAGTTCCCCACTACTTGTTGCAAAGTGAAAGGAAGCAAGACTGGCACTAAACCCAACAGGGATTACAAATCGAGTGGAAGTTTTAAGAGCTAAGTGCTTCCTCTTTAACTTAAGCTTTATATTCAGTATAAATACATGTACTAGCTAATGACTGTTCTTAATGAAAATTACACTACTATTGCCCTGATTAAGCTGCTGTCGCCCTTCAGCATAAGTATCATGCTAAGTCAGTTTTCTAGGAAATAGCCTAACAGAGTAGATGATTTCATTCAGTGTATCACAAAGAAAGCACTCTCCAGTAATTCACATTTATTTGCATAAGTGTTCAGACTGAAATACTTCACAAATTACTAAAATAAGAGAGAAATTGTGCCGTCTGAGTCAGTCTGGCCAATTGCCCTAAAGTAAGGGCTGGTGCTTAAATAGCAGCTTTCTTACTGACTGATGGTGGTTTTCAAACATTCTGAGAGCTGCAGTGAGGTCCTTTCAGCAGAAGTCGCTGGAGAGATACAATGACTTGGCACACGCTCTTGCACTTTAGTCCATCTTCTGCAAATCCTGTGCTTTGCTGGCAAGCACAGAGGACTGCAACCTTACCTCATTAAATCTTTTCATACCAGTGATCTCTACCAGGACATAGAGCAGAAGTAGCTACCGTACAGGCTTCTGACTGAATTTATTCTTTTATTGTTGCTTTTTTTGTTAAATGACGCTGCTACCAGGGAGAGTGAATACCTCTGAAGATACTAAAAGGGGGGACTAACACAGAAGCATCTGAATACTCTGAAGCAGACATCATGGGTTTCAAGGACAAAAAACAGACACCGTCTTCTCTCCCATGAGTACGTTGGATGTTTCTGAGGCTTTCACAGACATGCCAGATTATCCTTATATATAAAAGGGAAAAAGATGAAAACTAAGTCTGGATATCTGTGGGGATCTAGAGTGAAACAAGTAAAATCAGAATTACATGCATCGAGAAGGAAACCTGTGACAGCAGTAACAATCTAATGGAAAAACGCTCTTCCTGAAAAAAAAAGTTTAATCCTGGATTTCATATGTGAAGTAGGGTGTTTTTCTCTGTATCTACTTGTATGCAAAGGTTTTTCACAGAGTATTTCAACATCTTGCTATTCAAAAACCTATCATTATTTTATGGGGGGAAAAAAATGAATTCAGCTTCCCAGATGAAGACTTCTATGACAGCATAATATATTATCAATAAAGACTTCACAGTCTCATGTCTTGGGCTATTCCATCACAAGTTAAAGATAATTTCCATTTCCCAACATTACAACTTGATTCAGATCTTTCCTGCAAATCCTTTTGGTCATATAAAGATCAGTTGGTATATATCTGATATTCTCATGTCATATCCATACTTACCTTGAATGCCTGATGACAAAGCACATGCATATGTGGGTATGTTTTAATGGAAACCAAAGTTACCAGTGAATGACTGCATACATAGGAGAGGTATCAATGGGCAAAGGTTCTCATAAGCCTGGTCTATGACCAAACTTTCCACAGCATGGCACAGCTTCCATGACTCATTTTTACTACATGATACATACAGATCTGATGTCTCTCATTCTTCTCAGTGGTTAGAGTACTAAAGGCACCTGAACACTTGAAAGTCTGTGTGTTAGCTGAGAACCAAAAGTGCAGATATGTTAGAACTGACTGGAGTTGAGACCAGTGTTACATGCAGTAGATATTCTTAGGACCAGAAGGTCCAGAGGTAAGACATATTTTTAATTCATTAAGATGGGAGATTCTTTACTAGTGCCAGATTAAATCTTTCTGCAGTAACAAGGACTGCAGTCTGACTTGTTTCTCCTTGCAAGGTAGAGGAACTGAAGCCACGGTATCATAGAGGACCTCCTGCCAAAGCATGCCAAGCAGCTACCAAACATCCCCTGTCAAATAAAAACTGCTAAATTATATATGGCATCTTTTTCAAAACCAAAATTCTCCCATAGAAGAAAATTACACCAAGCTATGTATTTTTTCAACCACTTAACTTCTTCCATGACTAAAACCAATCTGTGTACAGCAATGAGCACTAAATTAAGGGGTTATAATTATTATGCAGAAACCAGGGCTTCACATCCACTGCTTTATTAAAAGACACACTTAAATCGGGCAATCCTTATTTATAGCCTCTCCTTTAAAACATTTGGGAATTGTGGGGTGCCGCTTGAAGAAGTCCTGTCATCTGATCTGCACAGACTGGTGCATGTTTGAGTAAGAATATGCAGCACCCTAAAAGCAGATGCTTGTGGGCTGGTGTTACTCCATTACATAAACCAACTGTAAAATTGATTAAGTGTGTAACTGGAACATAGAACAGCTTCTTCTTGCAGAAGACCTATGCCACTGCGTGATTTATTAGTCAAAAAACCCACCAATTGTTTAGCCAAATAATTAACTGAATGGTTGAAGAATTCAAACTTACCACTAACCAACCATACTAAACCAACCAGGAGGTTACTCAGCTGTAGCTGTGCCACAGGATGGATTTTGTCAAAACATATCCATTATGAAAACATCATCTTTATGAACTAGATATGTAGTTCTGAACACAGCTACTTTCAGTTTCTGGAATATGGTTTGACAGTTCCTTCATGGAATTTCTGTAAGTCTCACACGCATTTCTTTTCTGTCTTATAAAGAAAGGGTATATTTTGGTACAACTAAAGGGCACAGCCCTAGGTTTTGTACCTCAAATAGGCTTCAAACGGAGTTTTTCTCTCTTTTCATGAGATATTCTATCTTCGTGATTTCTGAAGCATATTGCTCCAGTGTTCACTTCTCCTCACTATTAAGAATGTCATGCTATATGTAGAATCAATACATTTAGCTTCAGTTTCAAGCCTTTGGATCTCATTATGCCTTTATGTGCTAAATTAAATAACTTCCTCCCAGCAGAAATTTCCTGCTTTGAAACTGTGATCAAGCTGTATCATATTCATCTTCTGCATAAATAAAACCAAAATACCCTGAGCTCCTTTATTTTCATGTCACAGCGATTTTGTTAGCTCTCGAATGGCTCTCATGATTTTTTTTAATACAGATTTTAGAATATGTGCTCAACTTCCAGTATGAAAAGTGCTACACATCATCTTGGAAATGGCTTCTTTAAGACAGCGTAAAAATGTATATGGCATTTTGTTATTCGTTAAATTCAATATAGTTTTTAATACATGTGGGTGACATCTCTTAATTACCTCAACAAATCAGAAAATTAAATTTGTATGGTTTTACAGATTTCACTGATTTTCCAAAAAATAAGCACCTCCTTACGAAGCTTCATTTTGTTAAATACATATAGCTGAGCTCACTGAATTCCTTAAAAGAACATGCAACCTAATCCTAGCTTTATGGCCTTGTATTTGCTGTGGATTCACTGGACACTGCTTCACTAAACAACTCTTGGTGGGTTTTGTTTAAAATATAGAAGGATTCAGTTTTACAATGACCTTCATCGTAACTTGAGTTCATTCATCTGATAATAAAGATCTCTTCTTTTTTAACCTGTCACTATGGAAAGGTGGAATCTCTTAGGATGCAAAGCGTGATTTTATAAATGCAGAATTTTTTGGCACCATTAAGAGGGAGCTTTTGGCCTACAATAACCTTTGCCTCGTTTATTTCTCTTGACATAGATTTCTCTGTTCGTGTATACAATCTATGTAAGAATTCAGCTCGGGAACAGCTAAATATCCATTATGATATATATAGGTAGAAAAAATTGCTTTTGGCAACTTTGATTTCTTCCAGGTTGAAGCACTCATGGGTAGCTTGTATTTAATGGCAAGTCTATATATATAGACTACAGTTGGATAGCTGAATGACTGCTGTGAAAAATATGACCATTTATCCAAGTAACATACAAATTCACATCAACACTATTCACTTTTTTTTTTATTCCTATGAATTTAGAAGCTATTTTAATTCCCAAAATATCTGCAGATACCACAAGAATTACCAGCACTTATAGGGCTATATATTTTCATCCCTTTGTGAGGCAGCCTTTCAGATCTTTGTCATTTTGGGAATCATCTGCTCTGGAAACAGAATATGAATACAATCACCATGTGACTGAACTCAATCAACCCTAAACCTGGAATAGCAAATTGTGAAAAGCAGATACTCAGAGGTAATGACTCTGGCACTCTTTCACAAATAACATGTAGATGAATAAGTTCATATCCCATTCGAGGAGTATCAATAATTTTCAATTTCCATTTGCACATGCAAATATACTTACATCTATAGTCATTAACAGAAATCATCCAGCTCCAAAGTCACCTCCAAAAAAGGAGTCATTTAGTTACTAGTTTGTAAAAGCTCCATATTGCCAGGCCTGAAATACCTATATTTTTAGGCTGTATTTCTTGCAGTAGTAACAAACAACTGTAAGAGCTTGCACTTACAGTCTGCATCCTCTATTTTTTCATGTAGTCATAAACCTCAGCAAGCTCCCTGACACATACAGCTACAAACAAGAAAGGCAATAGCAAGTGAAAACAGAACTCTGTAGAAATGAAGGAAGAGAATATTGACTGTACTCACAGGGGCTGTTGTTTCAAAGAAGTTTACAAGTGCTGACTCAAGTTTAGTCAAAGGCATGACAAATAAGGGAATAGAAGTAAAAGCCTATTAAGCTTGTTTATAAACATATCTGGTAAAAAACTACAGAGAGGATAAGCTGGGACAGAAAAATATTCTCCTAATGTACACTTGGAAGTTACAGAAAACTAAACTGGGGCACAAAATGAGGGCTGTGTATTTTGGAACATCCGAAAACCAGAAAGTCACTTTAACATAACCAAGAGTCTGCACAACAACATACAGAGATATCAGTTTAAAAACTGGCAACAATTGCATTTATTCAATTTATTGCTTTTTAAGACGACTATGCAAATTGTATCATTTGTATGCACTGGGCATAGACAGTAGTCTGAAATACTCTCCCTTACAAAAGAAACCAAGCAGGCACCTTTAACTCAGCTTTCAGATATTAATATTTAACACAGCATTTGCTCCACGTATATCTGAACACCCAGAATGCACATGACAGACACAGGTTACCACATATGCCGTCACTATCAAACACAATCATCTACAATGCTTTCATACTAAACCCCAGTGCATGTAAAAGTTAATGCATGTTAGTATTCATGTTATCCCTGCTTATCCACTGTCACTGAATTTGCTGATGTTTAGAGAAGGTCACTGAATTTTTAGCCATTTGTAACAGTGATCACAAGGCGCTGATTTTCCTCACAGCTGCCAGTAATGAAGAACGACCAGTGACAAAAGAAGATAAAATTAAAAGTGATCATTTAGTAAGTCTTTCCAAAAAAAGTCAAAATATCCGGCAAACTCCTTGTTTCTAAAAATAAAGACATTTTCCCAACTATTAACTCTTCCTGTGGCTGCTATGGAAAAGTTATGCTACTAAAGAAATACAGTAAACTTTCATCCATATCATGACAGAGCTTGACTTTCTCTTTTAAACAAAGATGGCAATTAGCCACTGCTGGAAATGTTTAAAACAAGGCTACATGTGTTCCCAAATTCTACTTCCAGCTCCAACCACTGGAAGAGGAACTAGGTAATGAAGGTCCTATGGCAAACTCTGTAGTCTGCAGGAGATAAGAACAGATGATTAAATAGTGTTCCCTCTTATCTGAAAATGTTTCATGATCTATTTTGGCAGATACAGAGAGTAAAAACTTCTTTTCCAGGGGTGTTAGAATAATAAGCAGTTGCTCTGCTTAATTCTTGTTAATTCTTCATGCCAGGTACTTCACAGCAATGAGTCCCCACAACTACAGCTCTGTGTTCCATGTGCAATTATGGAGTTCAAGGATGAGCTCTGCTCTGTGCACTGTTGTCATACTCCCAATCTGGTCAAAGCAGAGGCAATTAGGAGCACAGATATGAATACTTTAACGCAGGCTATTTTGCTCTCAGTCCTACAATAAGAATGGTCTGGATTTTACTCTTACTGGGTGCAAAGATCCCCTGTCCAAACCTGCTTTGCTTAGGCTTATCAATACATCAACATAGAACTGAAATATAGAATGAAAATTTCTACTGAAATGATGAGATAATTATAAGCATGTTAAAGAGGCATTCAAAAGGAAGTCTGCTAAGCACAAAATAAATGCTTTCTATAATCAACCAGCTATTTTTCAAAGTTAAATTCACAATTACATGTACAACGTAATAAATCATGGAATCATAGATTCATAGAATAATTAGCACTGGAAAGGACCTTAAGATCATCCAGTTCCAACCCCCTGCCGCTGGAAGAGACACCTCACACTAAACCATGTAGTCCAAGGCTCTGTCCGGCCTGGCCTTGAACACTGCCAAGGATGGAGCATTTACCACTTCTTTGGGCAACCTACTCCAGTGCCTCACCACCCTCACAGTAAACAACTCCTTATATCTAACCTGAACTTCCCCTGTTTCAATTTGAACCCATCACTCCTTGTTCTGTCATTACAGGATGAAGAGTCCCTTTCCAGGATCCTTGTAGGCCCACTCCATACACAAGCAAACAAAAAAAGTCCCAGAATCTATTTGAGGAAATCTAGGCACTGAAAGTCTCCAGACCACCAGCAATGAAGCCAGTTATAGGTTATGCAAGTGAAGTGACTGTCCAATAATAGATCATTAGCAGAACTTGTATTCTGATTGACATACCTACTGTAAGAACTCAACTTCACAAATCAGATTAAATTATCATCCTGTTAAATTTTCTGATTATGTTGGCATAAGCAGCAGGGTATACTGTGCAAATATAACTCTGAGGCACTGAAGTCGAAATTGACTATTCAATGATCCCAATGAGAATACATTTTCATTCTTATCCAGTAGTATGTCAGAAAATTTCCATGTATACCAATGCATGACACTTGTGTTTGAGAGATCTTAGTATAATTATGTATATACTTAGAGACATATATTATGCACGGGCACTTTAGTCAGAAAAAAATGCACTAACACACAGGTACTAATGCCTTGAGACAGACAGTACCCGGTCTTAGCTCAGGCTTTGTAAGAGATAAGTGGTTTAGAGGTTCATTCCCTTGATTGTCTGAACATTTTCATTGTTTCAAGGAATGCACCCTGTAACATCAATATGCCAAAAAAAAAAATTACTTACTTTAAAAGCCTTTCCTTCAGACATTTCAGTGTTTACCCAACTACAAGATGATGCAGATGCTGAGCTCATTCACCATGGTCTTTTCAGGCAGAGCAATGCTGCCTGAAATATTAAATCATTTTATTACTTAACAGGAAGCTGCTTGTAGCTGCTCAGTTTATGAGCAATTCCTCAAATTCATCACCTGCATCAGTTCTATTATCATCTCTTTAGCACTGGATGGTTCCAGGTCATCTCTGGTACAACACAGAAAGTACTTCACATTCAAAACCTTATTAAAAGGAGGCACAATATGTTAAGTTAAGCAGTAATCTCATTCCTGCCACAGAAAAACAGGTGAAAGACATTTCTATACATTCCAGTTACACTCTATTAATACTTAACACTTTTGCCCATCAATATACTTATTTTGACACTTAATAAGGAAAAATATTAATATAGAATTTATTAAACAAGGATTGACAGGTAAAACACGGGAACTCACATGCTATCAACAGGAGTCAAAGCTGGCAATGAAGCTATTCAACAGTCAGTTTGTCTTCTATCACTGTAAACCTCATGGGTTTTTAAGAAAAGTTTTCAGCAACAGATTACATGGAAGAGGTACTGTATTTTTTCCTAGTGCAAGACAAAGGTTAAATGTTACCTACATTTATCACTCGTATAATCCTCCTGAGCCATGTATTTATTGTATCAGATTTGAATTAAAGTACACTGGACCACAGTTCACCTGCCCTTCCATCCAATTTGTATGAAACAGGTAACCAACAGCTTGTTATAACGTATTTCAGGAAGCCCTTTTGGCGTAAATGACTATGAACTATGATTTTGTCACTTTAAACAGATACTTGTAGATTGTGTCATACAAAATATGCTCGTGTTTGTTACCAGCTGTGTTTAGCATTTATGTTTTATTTTAATTAAAATTCATAATCACATTAGTTAACATGGGTTAAAACACGAGTAAAGGTTTGAAAGCCTTGTTGGTGAACACTAAGTAACATTCAAAGAGCATTTTCAGTTTAAGATTGACTACTTCTGGGAATAAAACAGGATGTAGCAGAAATCTCTCAGGATCCCAGTTTTTCCATGCCAATTACTGAAGCCTGCATGTTTCAGTGAAGCAGGATGCTGTTGCAGAACTTAGTATACTAATATAGTATTATCTCAGAATAACCCAATTCTAGACCTTGTTAGACAAGAATCAAAAGGGATCAAAACTACTTTTAGACTTCCTTAGCAATCCAAATCAAAAAGAGAGCTCTGCCTCCTTCTGAGGGATTATTCTTTGCAGAATTTGGGAGAACTGAACTACTGCCATAACTGAAGCATAGTTCTCATGCTGAGGCTCTGCCAGGTAACTAATGTCAAAATGGTCCTATTTGGGGCGGTGACTACCAATAATCCAAATCCCTCTCTACAGAATGAAGGGATTGTTGAGGCTGGATGGCTACACATCCAGCCCTGCTTTGCTACTGCTATAATCTTTGGCAAGTTCTACAGGTTTGTAGAAGATCTGCAGGAAGATCTTCTTCAGAAAGTAGATCTGCAAATCAGTAACAGCTGCAAATCCAGCACAGATCAACAGGAAACATCACCAGGGCCCTCGTCTCTACTCAAGCTGAAGAGAAAAAATACCTTAAGCCTATCTAATTTGTGCTTCTGCAGAGCAATATGAGGGAGGAATCCTGCAGGGGAACTAACTGGCAGAGGAAGCAAGACATGGTGTAGGCCATCCATACTGCCTACTGAAGAATTCCCCATATCAATTTTAGTAAGCTTTGTTTCTCCAGAAGAGACAGCTTTTACAGCCTAAACAGAATCCTAAGAGTAATCTATCATACATACAGAATGAGCAAAAGAGAAGAGAAACCTGGAGCAAAACAGGGAGAAATACAGTTTGACAGTGTACACACATATCCACTGTGTGCGCTTCTCCCCATATTGATTTTCAGAAGTTGGAGATACTACTTGCATAGCCATATAGAAGTTTCAGTATATAAACTGTAGGGAGGATGAGGAAGGGTGACCACTAACTAGTTAAAGCTTTTTACTCTCACTAATGTTAAAGTCAAATCAGAAATCTTTGGGAGGTTAAACATGGAGATGTACTGTTAGCTTCCATTTTGTTAAACCCTAACAAACAGCACTGAACATTCAGTGACACAAAAGGTATATCTATTCTGTTCTACCTCACAAACAGTAATCACAAAAGTCACATTTATTTAACCCTGTATTGCCTACAAGACTTGAACAGCAGATTAAAATATAAAGAGTACCTCTGCACAGACACATCTTCTGCCCTCTATATCCCTGATTTGCTAATGAGAATTTACTAAGGGAAAAAAAAAAACAAAACCCTTTTATTTTTCCTAGCACTGTTGTTTCACATTCAGCATAAGAACTAACACCTATATTCCTTTTAAGGCAGCCTTCCAGTATCTGAAGGGGGCCTATGGGGATGCTGGGGAGGGACTCTCCATGAGGGACTGTACTGAGAGGACAAGGGGTAACGAGTTCAAACTTAAACAGGAGAAGTTTAGATTGGACCTGAGGAAGAAACTGTTTACTGTAAGGGTGGTGAGGCACTGGAATGGGTTGCCCAGGGAAGTTGTGAATGCTCCATTGTTGGCAGTGTTCGTGATTCTGTGATTCATATGGAGCAAAGTCTAGGGGAAGAAAGATATTTATCTCCACTTCATTTCAATGCACATAAACATCCCACTGTTCATTATGTCTGTCTAGGAAAACATGGGGATGATTCTGAATTTGGAAACTGACTGCCCACTTTCAGTTGTCACCTCCTGCCCTGTGGCTTAACTTAACAAAGGGAGCAGGAGATTTACAATACTTAAAACTCGAGAGTCTATTAACTTTCCAAGTGAATATTATTAGAGAAGCTTTTGTAGGGCTGCGTCAGGTTTCCTAAATCAGCTCAAAAAGCTTAATCAGGCTGGGAGAGACAAGCCCACACACACACAAACACACTGGGTTGGAGAGAAACACGTGAAAGATGGGGGAAATATGATACCAAGGAAAGAAGGATACAGCTGATCAGTGTTTGCAAGAGGCAGAAGATTATGAGATTATTTCTGCCAGAAAGTCACTCACAGCATAGGGCAATCAAAACTGAATCACACAAAAAATTAAGAATTAAGGAATAGCAGTTGAGCAAAAAGTTTACTTTCTGACAAAAAAAAAACCTCCACAAAAATGAGCCCCCCTTTCCCCTCACTTCCCATGTAGTGATTTTTATGCTTTGGAAGGACTCTGAATCTTCAAAGGGTACGTAAACAGATTAGAGTTTGGGTTTGCAAAGGAAGTAACAGTATAGATAAAGCAGGAGCCATACAAGAAGGTCTTCTGAGAACAGTGATGCGTAAGACAAGCATTGACAAGACATCCAGCTACTGACAATGCTTGAGGCTCCCTTGTCCAAATTTACGGATGGATCTCTGTTAAAGATGAGATAGTCTCACATTCTAATGTGTGATAAAAATGTAAGGCCATGGTTTGGATCAAGTTACATATTTTACATCATAGCACTTACTTGTAGTGTGAAAAACTGAACTGATTAGTAAGGAAAAGGAAAGAGGAGAAATGCCTCTGAAAGTGATGATGTCAAACTAACTATATTTACAGGTAGATGTTTACTCTTACTGGGTCTCCTCACACCTCTCTGCCAAAGGTAAGCATCAGAACTTGAAAATGCCCCATTGTTCTTGTGGAATGATTTCAATTTTGTTTGTCTTAAAACCATCAGCTGTTGAGAAGGAGCCCTAGCTCCAGCCTATAAACAAGCATTTCCCATGCCAACCTGTCACGTATTAAGAGAACTGTAAATTCACCACACCAAAGCTTGTCCCACGACTGAGATCTGTATTTCCCTGACTACAAAGAGCTAGATGGCATTGATTGCTCAACATAGTTTCTATAAACCCACAATAAAAGGATATTTTGTTTCTTTAAATTAAGACATGGACACCAAAGCAGGTTTTAAATCCAACTCACAGAGAAATTTCTATTTCCAGAGTCTACTTAAACCTTTAGCATTCACATTCATTGCACAATGATAACATGACAGATGTAATAACGGTACTGCAAAATAATAGTATCAAAATTAAGTGGTCACTCTGACATCAAAAAAGAATATATTCAACAGTATCTATCAAATAGAAGTTAACATCTCCCAATGGTTTATCTACCTCATAACTCAAAGATACACTATAGATTTTCATACATTTTTATTTTGCAAATCAGTAGAACAATAAAGTCTCCTACTTTAAAGTTGAGCTTATGCTTAGTGTGGACAACAGAAAGGGTAGTCTACCAGCTTTAGGAAGATCAGTTTTTGCAATGGCAACGTACAACGTGTCAGAGTCAAAAGTTACAAGTCTAGTTATGCTTTTCCTTTACTAAGTCATGACAGTAAATACTTGTATTTTTACTTCCTTCTGAATTACAATCTGCAATGGGGGTGCAATAAATCTGCCTGCTGACTTTGCAACAATTACTACAGTGATTTTGTTTTGTTTGTAAAGTGCAAGCTCTTCTGTTCACATAGCACATAATTTCCCTGCCATGTTTGTGCATTAATGAATGGAATCGAGAAATAAAAGTATGGTAAGAAATGCCTTGCTACATTTCCTATTATTTCCTCTATTCTGGCTATTACTTATTCCGGCACCATTACTACAGTGGCAGAAGGAGGAAAACAGCTTTTGATACTTAGAGATTCAAGGGAAAAATTCTTGTTTCTTGTGGGTTTGGGAAGGAATGGGTTTTAACTAATACAGCAATGCCTTGAATTTCTGTCAACTTCAAGATATGCATCTTGTGGATGACCATTATGCATCCTGCTTTACCTAACAGAGTCCAGGACAATGACTCCAACTTTAATGTACTCTACTGCCATATTTGCCCACAATGATATCCCAGCAATACTGTTCCTCTAGCACAATGCAAGTGCCACAGCTAGACCCTGTGCTCAGTGCTCTGCAGCCTGCTGAACAGAAGAAATTCCTGAAATGAAGGAAATGGTGAAGAGCAGAACTACTGGAAATGTTTACTAGCAAAGGCCTGGCAGAAATGCAGGTCACAAAATATAAATGAAGGCAGCTCCTCCTGTGTTTCAAACCTCACTTGAGGCATACAACACAAATACCAAGCTCTGTGTCAAGGAGCATTGCATGTCGAAGTGTTCTGCATTAATTTAGGTGTGTTCTGACTTTGGGTTTTTTTGCAAGACAGATTATGAAACCTGAACTGGTTTCATATTTAATTCATCAAGATTCTCTTACTTTCTCTAGTGCTGAACTTATTTCAGGTCACTGTGTAACATATCACATTGCTATAAAAGGTGTGAGCAACCAAAGCTCTTACAGGTATGATTGCCTAAGCAAAGCTCTTACTATAATATCCTTTCATCATGAGCTCTCTTCTGTTTCCAGCTCCAGTTTTACATAACATACTAGAATTGCTGGATTAGCATTAAAACAAACTATAATAAGAATAAAAAAAAGTATTAGACAACGTACAAACAAAAGAGATTACTCTGGCTGATATTAGATTTTAGTACTAATATTCTCTGACAGTTAATGGAGAAAAAGCAACTATTCTCAGTTGCCGAAGCATGAAAACATCTAGTCCAAATTCTTGTATTACCTCAATGATGCAGTACTGTTTTTTTAACAGAAACAAGTCTTCCAGAAAGGTAATAAATTTTAAGGTTTCAAGAAATTAAGACCCTATGACCTTCCTTGGGAATTCACATCAAAGACTAATTGCAGACATTGCTAAAACTATGAAGGCAATTTGTCAGACTTGAATTTCAAGCCACCAATGCATTTCCCTGTTAGAAAACTTTCAAATGGCCATTTTATTCCTGAGAAGGGGGCACGTACAAAGCAGTAAATCCATCACTCAGTCTTCTTTTTAACAAACTAAATCAGACTGAGATCTGCAAGTCTGTCATTATAACATACTTCTTCCAGCCGAATTATTTTTCTCTCCCTTCTCTAAATCGATCAAGATTTCTACAGTTGTCTTTCCCATTCACCAAAACAAAAAGACAAGGCAAGCAAAAAAGAGAGAAAATAGTAAAAACCTCCCTAACAAGCACTGCCTTCCGCTTACATAGCCCTTACCTAGATTTCACAGACTGGTAATTTTTATCTCCTCCATCAGAAAGACCTCAACCAGAATTAAACTAGCAAAGTAGCAGTTCTCTGTTAAACTTCAGTGCCATTAACACACACTCCTGTTGGTGAGGTAATTAACCAGCTCTCAAAGTAATAACCCTTATATTAAGGTACAGGATCATGGAGAGCTGTATCATGAATTCACTTCTCAAGAAAATGAGGGATGCATTCTGCTTCTTCATGGGAAATAAATTTATTGATTTTAACTTTATCCAAATTACCAATTACTTCATGAGAAGCCAGCCTTGTCTCTGGAGATAAAGTAATCTACTGGCATTTTTGTGCAGCCCCTTAAAAGAGACCTCCCAGTACTGTCTTCATGAAGGCCAGGGGCAGTGAGCATGCCTCGGATCAGAAAAAGGAAATAAAATCTCTTTCTCTTCGCACCCTCTTTTCAGGTAAAGGTTAGACTGAGCTTTGACTTTGTATGGCAGGTATGAAGCCTCCAGTCTGTAAACCACAGCTGCTGCTAGTCACAAAAGTACTGGAGTTTCTGGGATGGTTTACGCTGTAACCTATAATCAGACTTGCGTGCTTCCTAACTAGGACGGCTGCCAGAAAAGTAATGGTCTGTATCTAGCTGGTATAATCAAAGGCTCTGCTACTGTGCAGCAGGGAGAGACTGACAGATAAATTTTTAGGACATTTTGGGAACATTTCTTTACAAGTAATAGATTTCTCAGTGTTAATTCTTTTGCTGGCTCTTCCTTGTCTCCCCTTCCCTGGCTTCTCAAACAACTGACTTATAAGACAGGGAGATCTTTCTAAATCGCTCCTGCACAGTCTGTGGCTCAAAATAGCAGTTATGTCAGCTATTGGACTTGTATCACATTCAAAACTGGACTTCTAATTAATCCCAGGATCACCTTCAAACTGATGGTAATAAAAACTATTTACCCATTCCTAAAGCAGGTTCTCAGAGTATATTCATTAGGTATAGAAGTATTCTATTAACTAGAATCCCACTAATTGTTTGATGGCATCATTCAAGGTATTGTATTCAATCTATAAAGCTTGACTAATCTGAAAGCTCATTAATGAAACACTATTAGCCTTATAGTATAGTCAAGCACCAAGAAGCTGAGGAATGTTTTCTTCAACTCTAATACTACCTCTCATTTTGAGGATCAATCTTCATATAGTTTGTGAATGTGGCTGTGGTTTAGAAGTTTTTTTAACTTATTACTGAGAAAGAAACAAACAAAACTCACAATTATTATATCATTAGAGAACTACATAAAAAAATCCTTTTGCTTCAAAGAAAGCGCCTAAGCCTTTAAAAATGAACGTTTTGCTACTATACACTAAAGAAGAATTCTCAAGCATAACAGCAGGATTTTTCAAGTGGGACATTACTAACCCTTAACCACTGTGACTCATTTTTCACTAGACAGAGTTTTCACCTAGTGCTGCTAATTCCCTGCCTGTCACTAACAAATTAAGGTAACCTAGAAAATAACAAAGGCATCATAACAAAGACATCATTTCTTGGACATCTGACTCTTTAACTATATAAATGCATTATTAAAAAAAAAATCTGTGGAAAACTTCAGGTGGACAAAAGGAACACAGATCATGCCAGGTAAGCAATGGCACAGGAGGTCTGCCTGGTACTTTGAAATCGGAGCATTTCCTGTAGTCCTCCTAATTGTCTCACCTCTCACATAGCATGGAAGCATGTATGTATTCTCCAAAACAATGCTGTTTGATCATTAACCAACTCAAACACAGCAGTCAGAAGAGACTGCAAAACATTTTCCATAGTATACATTTCAACTGGCTCTCGAAGAGGAGCATGGCGATCAAGAAAGATCACTTTGTCAGAGTAAAACATCCATAACCCAACAGCTAGTCCTTGTAATAATGAAAAAGTTCATTTTGAGTGCCACAGGTAGGAAAGCTTGTAACTTCACACTTAAATCAGCTGTCCAAGCTCTGAGGTCTGATGTAGGATCTGATCCAAAGCCTGTTGCAGGTGTACATAGTAAAAGGGCACTGAAGCAGAAAGGGATGCAATCTGTGAAGACTCCACCTGGTGACTAATACTGTGAGACTAAAAGGCTAATTTGTTTAAGAAGTCTGAAACCATAGGAAGCTCAGGACAAGCCTGAATACAATTTTGTAATCATGAAAGATAAGAAAGAGCAGGAGTTCTTCCCATCCTTCAGGACACATTTTTCTTAAGGAAGAAGATAAGGAACAGAAGAAGGTAGCCACTGAGTAGAAAATCTATTAAATTATGGAAAGCTACCCCAAGACTGCAGAAAAAAAAGGCTTAACATTTGTAGAAAGTACAAAGCACTGCTTCAAACATTTCCCAAGGGTGGAGGGAGGAAACACAACACAGCCTTGCCTCTGTTCTTCCTGCAAATTTCCTGTCATGAACACAGCAGAAGCACTACCCCATGGTCCCGCCACAATCACATATTACAGTAAAACTGCCTGCTCCCTTCCTCCCAAGTGGGTGACTCCCAGAGCTCCCCAAAGTCTCAGAATTGCTGACATTAGCTCTTCTCAGAGCACAAACCAAAACAAGAGAGAGGGAGAAAACTCAGACCCATTGGGAGTGAGGTAGCTCCAAATACAAGTTAACAAGAAGAAACTTCCTATTGACCCTATACAGTTCCTCTTTGGCATGGACAAAAGATCTCTTCTTTGCCTTCCACCAGAGCCACATGTGTACCAAGCTCCTGGCAGGACTGTCTCCCATTCCCTACTCCTTCCCGCCACGGCTGGAAATTTCCCATGGCTGAAAGGTCTCAACAGCATACCAGGACACAACCTTCCCCCCACGGATCCAGCCAGCAAGGAAGATACACGGAACCAACACAAGGTAAACTGAAGATCTCTTTCAGCTGTCCAATATAACCATTTACCAAAACACAACAAAGCAAGCAGAAGTGGTGCGGTCTGTTATAATGACATCTGTTGGCTTTAGAATAAAAAAGAGATGTCTCTTTGACGTTGCTGGTGCATCAGAATCAGAAGAACAAACAAACTAGCTCATTCTGCTGTGTAAGTGCACCAACTAAAGGGCTGTGTCACTGCTACTTTACTCCAAGAGGATTCTGTGGAACTGCTCCCCTACAATGCTCTAAAATTTAAGCTGAATAGTTTGGGGATAGCACAGTTCCAACTACTGCAAGACCATGCGCACTTTGATTCCTAGTGCAGATAGATCACCTGCCTACTGCTTCAACATATTGCTGTGTTGCTGTCAGTCACTATTTTCCTCATGAGGCTATAAAAGAGAAGCAAAAGATACTTTTGCAACAAAAAACCTGCTTCAAATTCTGACCTGCTGATGCAGACTAAGACAGAGAATCACAGAACAGTTTGGGTTGGAAGGGACTGCCAAAGCTCATCTAGTCCAACACCCTGCAATGAGCAGG
>JASSUY010031691.1:0-58668 GCA_032466535.1 Forpus xanthops | reverse complement strand
TGCCCATGGCAGGGGGGTTGGAACTAGATGATCTTAAGGTCCTTTCCAACCCTAACTATTCTATGATTCTATGATCCTATGTCCCACTTCTCCGTGTGTAGCCACACAGTGGTAATTCTGACAGGACATAATATGCAAAATGCATATATTCAGGCTCTCTGCAAGAGCACCACGCAAAAACAATAAATTACAATCAATTGCACAAATGCAATTTGCCTTTAATATCCCTTTATGTCCCTTATTAAGAAAAAAAAAGTTGAAGACTTAAAAACCAATGTAACCACCACATCTTGGAGAAAATCAGCTTAATATAAAAGATTGTCAGTTTAAAATATACAGCTAGAAGTCCTGAAATATTTTACACTTTTTACCAGCTTCCATAAGACAATAACATAGAAAGACAACAGCACACAAGCACTGCAGCCTTAACAACCAAATCTGTTCATGTAAAATAAACCCTTGTTGTGAATGCTACACCAGGTTAATAGACCTAGAAATTAAGTTTCCCTTTTCAGAGAAGACCTTGCAGCACCATGCTACAATCCACTGCAAGTAGATTAATACTGTCATAAGCAATTTGAGATAGCGTAACTGTAGTTTTTCATGTATTGTATGTTTGAAATAAGATGGATTGACAGTTTTTTTCCATGAGTCACATTGGGTATTCCTAGCACTGCATGGAAGGCTTTGACTCCTATTACCTTGCACTTGGATTGTGCTTTACCTTACAATTCTGGATGATCTCATGGTGAATGGTTACAAAGCTTTTATGAATGCTAAAGATGATGTGTTATTTAACTCATTACAAAATTTGGGGATATGATCCATATTTTACCAGCGAAAAGACTGAGATATAGACTGGGTAAGGGGTTTGACCTAGAAAATGGTATAAAAAATGGGTATGGAACATCTCTCAGGTTCCATAGTCATGTCTTATTCAGACAAATGTCTTAGCCCCTACCTGGTGTTCAGACCACACCTCACTGAGAGTCTGTGTCACAGTACTCTTTTCCCAGAGTTTCCCCTAAATATATGTGAACTTAGGGGTTAAATTGTCACCTTTTGAGTCTGCAAAGACAATTTTGGAAGGCATTTTGCCTAAATATTTCCTTTCACTGACATGTAAGCCTTTTTTTTTGTTATTTTCTTTTTTCCTATAATGGAAGACAATCCAACTTTAGTATAAATTTCTACATAGGAGAAAAGCAATAAGAATTTATCTTTCACTCTGCATGAAACCACCTCTATTCAGTTATTCAGATACAATTGCTATATATGGCCTAAATGACACTACTGATATAATTCAAACTTTGTAAAATTATTTCAATATTAATTGTGAAGAAGGGAAAATCAGATGCATGGGTAGTTCTTGTGCTCACTACAGCTGAAAGAATACAGATCCCAAATGGGGGGATGTTTTAAAGCTCACTGAGATGGTTGAGAAGTCACAAAGATTTCAGCAGTCACTAGATCAAGCCTGTGGACAGCAGGGTGAAATTGAAGCTTATTTGACTTCTGCAAAGCTGCAGGGACACTTAATCACTAATGATCTGGTCCATCTTGGACACTTGGGATCTTTTAACAGCCCTCACTGGGGCCAGCATTTTATGTCTGGTTTTTGTTTCCTTTGGTAAGGTCCCCTAAACCTTACATATTTTGGTATCAATCCAGTCCCCTTTCCTTCTGACTTCTGAATCATCCCCTAAAAGAACACCATATTGGCAGTATGCACTGTAGGCAGAATAATCCTAGTTCTCTGCTATATGCTCCATGTGGTATTTTAAAAAATGACTGATTGCTTCATGATTGTTCTGCTGTTCCCTGTAGCTCTTGGGCTCACTCTGTATCTTTGGGTGTGTTAAGGTACGACGCCAGACTACAATCTGCCTTAAACAAACTCCCAATAGCTCTGATATCACTTTTAATTTATATTATAATTTCTAAATTCTAGTTGCTCCCTGGTGATTTTTTTTTTTCCACAAGCGCATCTGGAGCTGGGAAAGAGTTTTGTGCAGGAAGCAACTGTGTGTCGTAAATGACACCCTTCTATGCCTCTCAATGCTCAATGTAGTCTGACCTCTTTCACCAGAGTGGCCAGGTGAGTCTCATAGCTTCTTGGGCAGTTCTTACTTTTTTACCTAAAGCAAAAAATTCCTGGGAGTGTCCACAAACCTGAACCGGCATCTGTTCTTTTCCTGTTGTTTCTTCTTTGAAAATATAAACAGAATGTTAATTACCTTGCCCTGATTTTATCCTGCTGCTCAGTTTGTTTCCTTTTAACTTCTGAATCTATTACCACCTGCCAATTTGTCTAATCCTGTATTCTGGCAGATGTACGGTTTTAGCTGAGATTCCTGCAATGATCCTGAAGGAAAATGAGCTGTATCTACTGAGTCAACCAGACTCAGAAAGCCAAATCTTTTGCAAATGTTACTTCATTATTTGCACAAATTGGAATCTACATACAGAAACTATTACATACATTTGTTCATGGATGTATTTTGGGGAGCCTGACAATCTCTCACACCTGGTAAAATGAGTCACAGGCTTGGAATATTTGTGTCTCCAACACTTTCAGACCCTGCTGTGCTTTTAATTTTTGTCATGTTTTTTTTCTTGAATGAACAATAAAATAAATCTTTAAGTAACCTGGAGATTCCTCCCTATTTCTCATCACACACAGAAGAAAAAACCCTGAATCAGCATTTTTGCATATCCTTAACTCTGTAATTGTGTGCTGTGCTAAATTAGAGAGCTGTGCTCAGGTTTCATATTACAAGGACTACTTTAATTTTATACAGGAAAAAAAGGAATATTTTACACTATATTTTAATAAATAATTAATATTAAACTGCATCTATTAAATAAAGGTTCAAACTTGCACAGTGCCTTAAGCTCCCACTGGATGGTGTTTATCGACTTGCAAAATCAGGGTCTGGTACAATGATATTTGGAGTGCTCTTCTGTTTCATACTGTGCCAGTTCAATATTGCTAACTACAGGTGTTTAAAAAGCATAAAGTGGTCCATCAAATATCAAAAGATTAGCTTGATGCTTGCCAGATCTTTAAAAAATAAATAAATAAATTTGGAGCTCTGCTTATTTGCCTTCTGGTTTTTGATACTCCAGGGTTCAGTTGGCTCATGTTTTCATGTTTTATCTCTAACCATAAAGGTTAAAACTTTTTCTTGATGGAAGCTGAAGTTTGCATCTACTCACTAGCCTGCAGGAGCAGACTTTAAGAAAACATCAAATATCATTAATGCTCATGGGAAAACTGCAAAAATGGGCCATGCTGCTTGATCACTTGCTGATTTACAAATTTTGGTAATAGACATCAGTGCTTTGAACCACTGATGTGAATTAGCCAGGTCTATGTTCCTTTATAGTCTAAGTATCTTGTGGCATTGAAATTACTGTGGCTCAGAAACCTACCCTACAACTGAACACAGTGTTGCTTGCCATGTGAACCTGGAATAGATTTGCTCCTAGACAAGGGGCTTTTTACATTTTATATTGGAATAGAAATAGTATCTTCAGACTAAGTATCTTAAGACTAGTGAGTTACTCCAGTTGTTTTAATAACGAAACAGTTGTTTTCCTCTCCTATTTCAGTCTTTGCCTCCACTAAGAAGCTCCACAAAATGCAATTTCATGCCATGGATTCTCATTGTTCATTATTTGATAGCTAAGACAAAGTCATAGGTGTTTTGTGAGCCAGTTTGAAGAATGAACTGCAAACCCCTGACTGTCTTAAATACAAGAGCTTCTGAAGCAAGACAAATTAGATGGATTTGTTGGAGGAACAGACAACTGAGTAGACAAGAACTAATACACACACAAGCTGTATCACCATATGTAGCAGCATTGTTCCAGTGATGAACTTCTATGAAGAATTAAGAGTTCCATTAGAGGCTTGATGCTCTGTCATTTTTTCATCTGGCCACAGTAAATGGCCTCGAGAGTTGGGGCGGGTAGGAGGGGGGAACCTAAAAATTCTGGACCAATTTTTTACCCTGCAAAAAATCCTTTTAGAATTCTTTTGTTTGTTTGTGGGTTTTTTTTGTTTGTTTGGTTTGGTTTGGTTGGATGTTTTTTCTACGAGCTGATTTAGTGTTTTAATTGGCTGTTGAGTAATACAGAAAATGTAAAATCTCATTCTCTACCTTATACCTTACAACCTATGCATCTTTCAGTTCAAACAAGACTGCAGTGGTAAGCACAATACAAAATTATCAGAGAACAAAGAAGACTTTTTTTCTTGCTATCTTCTAAAAATCTCTTGTGTCGGTGGGAACATATAGTAAGTATAGATGAGCTATACACAAACCCACTTCATTTAAAAGGAATATTTTTATAAGTTAAACAAATAATAACAAAACGTATTTCAAATTATGAAATAATTAAATGTACAGATCTTCTCTTTACTATTCCATTCAGTTTTACTTTATTTTAGGATTAATAAACTGCCATGCCTAAAGTTACTCTTGAAGTACTGAATCACTGTTTGTGTACCTCCTACTGTGACAGTGCTCTGTGAGGCAGTCTCAGTATATATATTCCTGTACTGTTATGTTTGGCATGTTTGTTTCCAAGAATCAATAATAACAGCTGAACAAACAGAAACTGTTCACCCACTTGATGATATACAAATATTTAATATTCTAAATATTAAGAATTAAGTGCTTTATCTATCAGTGGCTGAAAACAGTGGTATATTCAGTTCATGCAGAATTGTTTTACTTCAAAGTCTGAGGTATGAATAACCTTGTATTTAGTTCATTTAATACCCTCTGCTGGACTCACCACGTTTGCAGCCCGCCTTCCTTAGCAGTGATGCCAAAGACCATCATTGAAATCACAACTGAATTTCTGTTAACATTCATGATCTTTTGTTGTGTATTTGATACAATCCATGCTTACATGATTGTTAGTAACTTTATAGAGGTGTTGTATTAGTAGTGTTCATGCTTCCTTACACTATTATAAACTCTACATTTATTTTTATAAAAAAGCAGGACATTATTAGGGCACTTCTGTTTGCATGAAGTCAGCAGGCGTTTAGACAAAGGCGTCTGGGCAAAGAATGCAGGTTGGGGCTTTTGCTTTAGCAAACATTAATTACACAGGTATTCCCTGCATAAGGAATTACTCTTTTAGAAGCACAGAGCTGTGTTTTGAGTTATTATTTTTTTGTTGGCATGGGTTTTTTTGCTTTCTAAATCAAAAAGGACTTTTTTTCCCTTTTCTCACAGTTCATTTATTGCTTTGGGTTTTTACCCCCTGAAGTACGTCCCCACTATTTTGATTTTGAATCTGCAATCTTCCTAAGTTTAGAATGTCACTGTGCTCTTGCGAGGTGCCCTGGCCAGGGAGGCTCTGCACAACGGGGCACATTTAAGAGCTGAAGTATTTTTAGTTGCAAATATGAAAAAAATGCACCCTCAGCTGTTCCCAAAGCAGTGATTGGACTGGTTAGATACTGGAGAATGCTGATACCTTCATATGTTTTATGAGTGTACTGTAGCTGTGCTTCAGGCAGAAATTCTTCAGAAGAATGAGCAAAAAAGAACAGCGAGTGGAACTGCTTAAATTAAAAAAAAAGTTAGTTTAGGTTTGGGTTGGCTTTTTTTCAGAAGGGACAGGGATAATACTAGAATTCACATAACAAAATATGCTACAATGTAGGTATATTTTCATTTGGGCATTGTGTCCAGTTCTGCTTTTATTGCACAATGACTCTAGCTATCTTTCTAAACCAGGTAATTGTCGCAAGTAAATGCCATAATGTGAGTATTTATACAACATTATCTTTCTGAACTGATTTGATTTCTTTTTTTTTTCAGCATTCTTGTGAGTATCAAGCTGTCAATTGCTAACATTGAAAAAATGAGTGTAGGAACACAAGCAAAAGCAGATTTTCCAGGGGGCTTAAAGAATGTAATGTGCACATCTACTTCGCCAGCATCCTTCTCCACTTTTCATTTGCCCCATCTGAAAGGAGAGCACCTGCATGTCTGCACAGAAGTACCCAAGCCCAATAGCAACCTCATTCTGCATCTGACCAGTGGTCCATCAAGCCCAGCAGCCCTTCTCCTAGCAAAAGCCAGTATCGACTAAAGAGGTTTGAAACCAAGCAATTGATTTTAGTCTGCAAAGACCTCATGAACTGAAGCTGGCAGTTTTCACATAGTCTTAGAAAAGTCAGTTTCAGACCCTGCAAGAGACTTAGAAAGGAAATTTGTTAGGTGTTTTACACAAACAAATTACACTTTTCAAGTTTAAATTATTTTACTTTTTCTGTTTGTTGTCTGCAACACCTATTTGGAAGAAAGCACGACTGCCATGACTGACCACTGATACTAATTAATAAATCCCAAATGCAGTATGCATCAAAAATTGCAGTTAAAGAAAATTTTCTGTTCTATTTGTTTTTGTATAAGAAAGAACAAACATAAAATAACTGAATCCTGTAAATAAAACAAAATTATAAATTAAGATAAAATATCACCCTTTTTCTTTTCCTCTGTAGCCTCACACATTCCTTTCAAACATGAAATAACTTTTGAAGGAAGGATGGCTGTGGTGAAAATCAATATTTTTCCTCTAGCTGAGCCTACTTCAGAGAAAAGTCAGATCCTGCCTATGCCCTCTGCTTGCATCTAAAAATTTTAGGTTTCATTCCCTGTGGTAACTATCATAACTATACAGCTACTTCATACAGTATATATTGACTTTGTAAACTGTGGTTGTTCTCTGGTGCAGGGATCAGTATTCTGGACTGAGCATTCAAGTGTGGAAACAGGAAAAGTCTGACATGTTATTAGATGCGTCCTTACTCATGCTCTTTGTAAGATTTCCTACATATCCCTGGATAGAAAATCTATGGTTACGTATGAAGTATCTGTGGTTACCTATTGAAAGCAGCAAGATGCTTCCTCTATTTGTAAAAGAAGCTTAGCTTTCTAATTTAGCAATGGAGGACTGTAAAAGACAAAAATACAGTTGATATGTAATAAGCCTCAGCTTTGCCAAGTTTATTGTGAGAACACCAAAAGACACAATGAGCCGGAAGTGAAGAACTACATACAAACAGTCCCCTGCTAACTACAGAATAAAGATTTGCCTTTGAGCAGGACAGCGTCTACTGCTTCTGCGGAACAAGACAAAGTTAATGAGGTAATATAACTGAAGCTTCAACTGCAGACCGAAATGGGAAAGCAGAAGAGAATTAAAGAGGAGAAATGTATTTTCATACAAGTACTAATAAGCCTCAGAGCTTAATATAAGCTACTTACAGAGTTTTGCACTATTCTAAGTTTAAAAAATCATTAAACAATATAATAGTATTTTTTTTAGTAGAATTTTCATTAGGAACAGGGTCTCATATAATTATCAAATAAAAGATGATTTCCTGCTCCAAAGAGCTTTCCCTCTACGTGCCAGTCAGAAGCATCAGCCAAGAATATATAAGCTGCCCATCAGTTATTTGTTTAAAGTTCTTAAAACAAAATGTGGCCTTACCATCTGTGGGTTATCATGCATCAGCACTAAGCTCATGTTTGTCACAGAGTTGACAACTACAGCTTTGCAGGACGCGACCTACTCTTTCACATTTCAGATGTGAAAACAAAGCAGAATATGTGCCCTTATGAGGCTGTATTGTCTCTAGTTGAGGAATCATAGTCTACTAAATACGACAGGCCAGATTCTGCCCCTGGTTATGTGCCTTTGTCAACCCACGGACAAAATTAACTGCAAAATAGTACAAAGAGACACGGGGACTAAACATTTTTGCAGCTTAGAAAGTAGTAAACTCACCTAAGAACATCCAGGCATTCTAGGCTTAAACTACTTATATCTTTGCAGCTGCTAGATGTTCTTACTGTATACACATTACATAGCATGCAGGTGGCAGTCACATCCAATCACTACTGCAAAAACATTTTATTAAGCATATACAGTGTGACAGGGAAATGGAAGACAGCCAGGAATTTGATCTTACCTGGTGCTCTATGCTGCTGCTTCGCAGTCTCTTACCGTGCTCAGAAAGTCCTATGCTATGTATTTGCTTCAGGCCTAGAGCGTCAAAGTGTATCATTTCTTTTACAAAGCCAAACAGCATCAGTATGACATGTGAAACTAGCCAGTTCTGCAGCTCTTTACACTTCAAATGTTTTCACGATATTGAGCCTTACAAGAAAAATGTCAACCCAGCCTGATCTTTAAGCCTTTCACCATTGAATCAACTCACGTATGTCACAGATATTTAACAGTAACTGTAGAGATGGGTGAACCAGTTTGTGGAAAATCCTGCCCCAGCTTGTGTTTATTCCAGAAGCCCACCCAACCCTCTCAAAAATTCCTATCACAACAGTGTGGATCTTATTTCTTTGTTAGTCCTTGCTAATTCCCTGTCGTCATGATACTTGTGGCTGCTGTAGTAAAGCCATCATCTGTCATCATAATCAACCCCTTTAGCTTTGACTACACAGCATAATTATGAAACTTCACATTGGTAAGGGAGATAAGAAAATACCTAATGTAAGGGATGACAGTCTCTCTGCTCAAAAAGCAGGATGTTTCACATGCTGAAAGTGAAAAATGTGCTTAAATACTTTGATGAGTTTTTCTTCTTGTATAACAAGCCTTTTCATCCACAGGAAGAAGATTGCTTCTGAAAAGGAGGTGCAAGAAGAGGTCAGGTGTTTGGGAAACGTGGGCCAGCAGTGTATTTGCTGTCTTATGTTTCTCTATATTCTCTATCTTGTCATTCCATGTCTTCCCTTTTCCACTACATCTTCCCCCGGGTTTTGTTCCTCTTTACTTTCTGCTTCCCTCCTTTTGCTCACAGACTCCACACCTGTAAGGACTTTGGTTCATAACTTTGTCCTGTATTTAATTTAGTACTTATCCATTATTTTGTATTATTCTGCCTTAAATGTGTACACACCATTGTCCAAGCAGAAGCAAGTGACCTGTGCCAGTGCTGGTGAGTACCTTGTTCTCTGTGGCTGACAGGTTATAAAGCCTGTCACTCTTAATTGCCACCACAAATGACCTTTCAGCCAGGGTTTTGAAGTTCAATCATGAGATATACGGTATTTTCCAAGCTGTTTGCACATGTTTTAACTGAAGGCTGTGTGTATGTATATGCAGCTATGGGTCATTACACAAAGTGAAACCACCAGCTTGTATGTCGTAGGCCACCAGGCAGTCACCAGCTGATAATGACTCTCCGTTATTACTAACCAGGGTCAAATTCATGCCAGTGACCTAGAAGAACAGGGCTCCACATCTCATTACTAACATTCTGAGCTCTCTAGTCCTACTGACCGTTGCATTTAGGTATTTAAGTAAAAGAACAAGTCACAAAAGAAAAAAAAAAATCAGGAACTAAACAAGATATTTCAGTATTATCACATTAAAAGCCATTCAGAGTGCATATAATTCTTCCACTCATAATCTGATAGTGCATTTTTAGTAGTCAGATATCTTATTATTCAAAACAGCTGAATAACTATTGACCGAGGTCCCTGGATATTATTAATATGATATAGAAGCATTTATAGTCTGTTGGGTGACTAACAGACATTTAAAGAAATTATAGAATTGTAAAAATCCCTATATGCTTCTTTACTTGATGGCCCTTAATTTTTCTGAGTGACACTGGTCTGACTTTCTGAGCCACTCTGGTCTGTTCAGTGAATAATAAGATTCATTAGAAGACCCTAGAGTGCATTTTAACAGAAAAATAGGTATTTCAAAATTTTCCTTAATTCATGCTAAGATAAACTGTAAAGCTTTAAAGATATTTCTTTTGTTTTAAATCCTAGGTCATTAATACAATGCATTTGCAAATATCAAAATGGCATCCCATCAGTCAAAAATTTGGGATTTTAATGTCTTTTCCTCTATTTGAAGTTCTTATGCAGCATTTTTGTTTTCTGTTTGGGGATTGTAAGTAACTGTTGTAAATTTCAGGATATTTAGATATAAAGGACTCAAATCTGCAGGACACCTCTAATGTGATACTGACCCAGCAAACAACTGCAAATGCCTGGTTTACATCAATTAAACTGCTGATTGCCAGAACACATTTTAGGATTTAGTTCTAACAGATCTGGGAATTCAGGATCTAAGTAATTTAAATAAACATACACTCAGCTTTTTACTCTCCTTAAGTTGATAAACAGTACAAAATTGTGAATTGTAAGTTCTTTCCCATATAGCCTGTACTACCATCTAAGACATTTCTAATGTAAATTTCCTAATGTTCTCAAGGCACTCATTAAAGTATGAGAACCAAGAGCCACTAGAATAGCAGCTATTCCATCTTTATGTCTCTTGAAACACTGAATCCTAAATTTAGGCTTAGGCAGGTAAGTAGAGAAATTAATTTTTAACATTTTGTTTTACTGAAGATTTGAAGATTTGGATCATTTAGTTTTGTGAAAAACATACTATTCAGCTATTTATTTGGCCTTTTAGAGATATTCTTTCTGCTTATAGTAGGCTATAAGACACCTTCAATGCAAAAAATGTTTTGCAGTATTGTGTCCAAATTAGTTCAGTTGCCTGAAAGGGAGTGGCAGGGAAATAGTGATAGTAAGAAAACATAGCGGGCATGTTGTTCCAGGCATGATAGCAGCCTTGCCAAATCCAGGTGTTCAAAAACCAGAAGAGAGTTCCCCAAAACACAAAATTGGATCAAACATCACAAGATTAATATCTGCCTGTTTTTCTTTTGATTTATTTTATGGCTGCTGAGACTTAATTTTTAAATGAAAGCTGAGATTCTTACCTAACCACAGAATTTTGGAAGCTCTGCGTTTAAGAAAAAAAAAATTATAATGAAAACTTCATCTGCCCCTGCTTTTGCCCACCCTCTGTTGCTCAACATCTACACTGGAACTATGAGGAAGGGACTCCACAAGCCATTTCATCAGAGCTGCACCACCTGGATTCTTCAACACACTGCGAATCACTGGGCTGTCAGTTAATTTAGCATTAAGTCGGCTTTATGTTGAGGAAGTGATGCAAAGCAAAATTAATGGTCCTGTGAATGTGGTCCTACGCTGGAACCCAGAATCACGTCCACTTCTCAGCTGCACTTAACAGAGGCACATCTTCCTGCATCTTAAAGTTACAGTGGTGATTTACAAGTGCTGCTGAACGCCCCACTGGAAACTGCTGTGAAAGTGTCACTGGTGTTTGTAAAAGGTTTTTCAATTACAGGGAAAGTATTTTTCTAGTTGTTCAAAAGGACTGGTACATTAAAGGTCTGGTTCTGTAACACAGAATTGCAATTGGTGTATTTGTAGAGTTGATCTCAGAAATCAATTACTATGAAGGCCCACAGCATAACACAGGTTACCCAAATAAATCCTGCTGTTAATACAGGAAGACATTTCTAGGATGGCGACCTTCTATCTGCATTAATACAAACCAGATCCCAACACAAACGGCAAGCTTTTTCAGCTAAATTCAGGATATCCATCACCAAATATGTTTGATTATTTGAGTTATTCAGAGAGCTTTCATTTGATTTCTTCTGTGAAGGACAATCTGTGAACTCTGAATCTAAATTTCAGACATTTGACTTATTTTGCCTCAACATAAACTAAGCTGAAGAAATGGATGTGTTTTGCCTCAGAGGCTTTATGTCAGTCCGATATATGTACTTTCAAGTTTTTGATCTGCCTATGATTATCTCTTAAAAAAAAAGAAAAAATGGGAATTGAACAATGAAGTATTTTAGTACAAAAGAAGGTCACTTTTTTTTCCCCCCAGAAGAAAACCAGGGAAACAGGCACATCTGGTGATCAGGGAACTACAAGAGACAGATGGATTTCTGTTTGACATTTTTATACTATGTAATGCTGACTTTGCAAACTGCTTTATGATAGCAGAAGACATAAAAAATGTTTCCTGTTTATAATCAGGCTAATTAATTACTGTATAAAGTAAACAGAAGTTTGCAACTTCTAGAAATGAATTCAAAATTTTAAGAAGTCTTTAATTTTAAAGATAAATGTAATCAATTGAATTTACCAGCAAGTCCTACCTGAGTTCTTAGGTAAGAGTATAGGTCAATCTAGTTTAAACAGTGCCCTAAAAACAGTGGTTCCAACTAAACTAACCATAGTTGCCTGCTGCTACAGGAGCAGTCCTGTAAAGGTGTCTGTATATTCATGCTGTTTCTAGTCATATAATACAAATTTAAAACTGGAGAGAAGCAGCTCAGTAACACTGAATTCAAAGGAACTGAATTAACTGTTCATTAAAGCAAGCAGGCATGCATTTTGTTTTGACTAATTTGCATCTTCACGAATTTTTCCTTGTAAGAGGCTCTTTGGTAAAAGCTCTTCTTTTGAAGATTATGATTATGATTATTTAATGAAAATCTGAATGTATACAGCCATTGCAAAGACACTAGGAATATTAAATCAAAGAACTTCAGACTATGGCCTCTTTGCAGCCAGGACATACGATATACAATCCTCAAAACTGAATATTTGATCCTACTGTTAACTGACACATACTGGGATGTAAAAACATACATACAAATTTATACATAAGTATGTATGCGTATGTCTCTGCACATGTAGCACACCACCATAACTTAGTGAGAAATCCTATTATTTTTGAGCCTCACAATCAGAAATGGAATAATAATGAAAAAAACCCACTGAACAGCAGTGAGACATTAACTAGTGACCCCTACATTGGCGAGTCAAGGCATCAAATAGTTGTAACATAAAGAAATTCACAGACACTTTATACAAATCAATGACAAAGCTAAGTTCAAGCCTGAGGTGTTATCTTACAGTACTGCTATTGAGTTGTTTAATGAGTTTTTTTCAAATATTGTTTACAGAATGTGCATGACAAAAACTAGACAAATATGTAGGTCACATTTGTAACCACTGCTAACTCTACTGGGTGCAGCAGATTTATGGCAAGAATTCATATGACACACTTGGTTGAAATGGATTGGCCTTTTCCCTTTGGCATAGCAAAGGCCACTGCAAAAGAGTGATCTTCTATGGAGAAAGTAGGCAGGAGCATTGAAAGCTAAAATAAAATTCAGTTACATCTTCTGCTGACTTGAAGGATAAATGTGTTGAACCAACTGAACAACCATTACTCCATAGATAGTTCTCATTCAACAAAGAAATAAATGAAGCAACTGAATTCAACAACTCCCCATTGTTCCCGATCCCTGATAGTGTTTGAGGCCAGGCTGGATGGGACTTGGACCAACCTGGTCTAGTGGGAGGTGTCCTTGCCTGTGGCAGGGGGATTGGAATTAGATGAGCTTTAAGGTCTCTTCCAAAACAAACTATTCTATGATTACAGCTTCTTCCAAAATCCTTTTCCAAATTCAGCATATGGGGATTCCACTGCACATCTCTACAATGCCAAACCTTTCCCCCAGATGCTAGTATAATTAACCCTAGAAACTGTCCTAGTTTCAAAATTATTTCCATGATACAAAATGTGTAAGAGGCAATGTGAGTATGCTGACATCAGCAGGCCTCCTTGGACCCATTCCTGGGATAGCATTATTTACAGTGTTTAGGAAACTATCTGATCTCTGATTCTGTTTGTCTAGTTTAGTCTACTGAGTACACACCTCAGTAGTATACTAGCCTAGTCTAGTATTCAGAAAGCATTACTGTGTCCCTGTCTGATCATCGAAGCTTATGCAACTGTGTTTTCTGTCTTTCCCACTAACTTTTGAATCTATTGGCCAATCTCAAACAAATTTGATAGAAGAGCAGTGATCTCAAAGATATTAAGTTCTACCCAGCTACATGAAAACTGATGACTACATAGATGACTGGCCTCATTAAGGGAAGAACTGCAACATGAACTCAGAAGATCTGTTTTGACTGGCTTACCAGCTGGACAATCAACACACATACAGGTCATAACCAGCCACAGGACATGCTGCCTCTTGCCCAGCTAGTAATTAGGTATGGCAATGAGACCTCAGGATATTGTGTATAGGCAGTGAGAGAGGACAAGAAAGGTGGAAGATCTGAGGTCCTGGATGGGAGAACCATAAAGTACGTGAAAGGAGGTAGAGGATGTTACTATAGTGGAGCTGTATAGAGACATAAGATTAAAAAGCAGAATCACAGGTGTTGATTTATGACAACATTCTTTGTCATGGGGAAAGTGTGTAGTTGGTGGTTATCAATAACATGTAACTGTTACTTTTTGATTTTTGAAGAGAAAAATGTATGTCTCAGAATCTGATATTCAGGTTAGATAGTCAGAAGTCAGTGGGTCTATACTGAATTATAGAAACCAAAGATGGCAAGAGCAAGAGCTAAGACAGTATGCTCTGCAGAACATTTATAGCCTAAACCAGAAGTATTCCACAGTGCACTTGAAAGGCAAATCCTGTAATGATCATGCTACGTCAACCCTTCTACAAGCTGTAGTATTGCATAGATGTTAACAAGTACAGGATTTGGAGTCAGAATATTTTGCAGTAGTAAAATAAGGAGATTCCACTGGCATTCACTGCTGTTGGACATCATATATACAGGTGGGGTAAGTTACCTCCTAGGTAATACAGATGTTTGAAGTTACAGTATATTGCATATATTACTAGAATGAAATAGTGACTACATGGTGGCATGCCATATTATTCCCTGGTAATATATATAAATTCTGTGAATCATACTACCTCTTCATATGGGAATATATTGACTTATTGTCAATGTTTTAGTATATGTCAATGTCAAAGCATATGTTGTGTAGCCCAACTACAGTGGTCACAAATACAGAAATAAATTTCCTGTCCTCAACTACTACAGCAATGTGCATTTCCATGTTATGATTTACACTCTGATAATGGTGCATATTCTCATCATCACTTCCAGTTGCTTGTTTTCAGTGTGCTGAACAAAACTGAAGAACCTGTGCTAAAAGATCACAAAGATGAAACTACCTTTTCAGTAGTTACCCTTTTTCATATAAAACTTCACTAAAATTCTGCCCAGCAGAATAAGGAAAAATGTAGAACTAGATTCTTTCCTTCGCACAAAGATCCAGATGAACAGCAATGTATGGAGCATCACCATCACAAAGGAAATGGTACTGATCATGCACAGGGTTTCTGTTGAAAAGAATTTTACTGGTTTTGAGTGGGCACACAAGTACAAAACTGGGCCCTGTAGTCTCTGAGTGCTACTAGAAGATATTTTTTATACAGATTCTATGCTTTGATAGACCAATTATGTTATATGACTAAATAATAGGTATACTTTTCTTATGATTCTCTAAAAAAAAGCTATCATTATACTGTTCTCTCCAAATAAAAGGAAAGCAATGACTGTACAAGTGCTTCACTATATGGTTAAGAGAATAAAGGCAAGAGTTTTGACCTGCATCTCTGACTCACATTCATGAATTCATTAACCTCAGCGGACTCATTCACCTCTGTCCAAAAGTAAAAACTATTCTCAGTGAAAGATTAAGCTGCAAATGGTAACATTTCCTCAGACTCATGTCTGACAAAAGCATTTCATTGTCTGGTATATGTTAGAGTGCTGTTAGGTTTGCTGTGAATTAAATCTCTCTACCTATAATCATCAAAGCACTGATGCTTCATCTGGGGATCAACAGACATACACACTAGTGACACAGCTGGAAAAGCTGCATATAAAAAGTTCTCATTCAGGAGGAATCGACATCTGGAGATACCTACAGCTTTCTGGCTCCTTTGTATTCTGAGAATGACAAATTCTGCTCAGAGCTCTTGAGCAGGACTCAGGAACTACTCCCTGAATATTTGTCCATCTCAGTATTTCTACTGGGCTCATCAACATGATAACTTGCTAAGATGTGCTTAACTGCTTATTCAGTTGAGCATTATTATTGCCATCAGCATATCTTGTGGATCTTTCAGTGAATTTACAATTAACCAGTGCACAGCTTGAATTCACAAATTCTTGGCGTCTGCCAGTAGCAATGGAGTTAAAGGAGTCTTCCCTTCATAATCAACAGCATGAAATAAATATTACTACAGCGCATAAAAATCTCTATTTCCTCAGAGCAGAACAAAAGCATGACCTGACTCTTTTTATAGTCTATTAAAATATATCTCTTGTACTTCCCTATAATGAGGTGAAAATACTATCTGGCAATGCTTTCACTAAGAGATAGCAAATGCCCTGAACAGTCCTTACTACTATAACTTCAATGTCTGTAACACATTTGAGTAAATTAATCATGCTGTATCTTAAGCCTTAGTGTCATCAGTCACTTCAGAACAGGGTTGCAACAAAGCATCTCTTAGAAAGTATGGAGCACTGCAATTTCCATTGAGCTCCATGAGATTGGCACTACATTTTAAGATGAAAACTTTTGCATATGTGTAGGAGGAAAATATGCCAGTCTATTCCACAGTTTATAAATTGTTTTCTTGAGAAAAGTTCAGCTTACACAAATATTTAAATTTGCAAGCTTTTTTCTAAACTACATTAAAGCAGATCATATTCTGGCCTATTTGCTCTTGGTGCTTTCTGATCCTTAATTGACTAATCAGGGAGTGTTATTTTTGACTTGCAGTTGCAGATTTCATTTGTGCAATCTCAGTGCTTAGCGCTTACATTAATGAAATCTGTTAGAAGCAACCACCTGTGGCTGTGTCTTTCACTTTTCCATATCTTGTAGATTAGCAGCATGAAAGAGAAAATATTTACATACAACTAGTAATGGAGGTGATTTTTGTCATAAAGCAAAAAAAACCACAGTCTCAGAGTCATTTGCCTCTTTCCCTGCAATGAATTCCTGTTGCTTTCTACACTGTGATTTTCAAAGCTTGTGAGGTCTATCCCATATATAAAACACTTGTGCCAGCGTTTTGCCAGCTGACGGTTAAAACCAACACAGCTCATTGTGAAAGTGTTCTGCCTGGATTTCAAAATCAGATCTAGAGTTAAACTGAAGATTGTACCAACTGTATGCCTTAAATCCTTTCATTCCATCTGACCTGCAAGTACACATCTGCTGCATGTTAGCCTTACCCTGATGTCTGAGAGTGGCACACATTTGAATCCTCATCATTTTGATTAAAGAGTTGGTTTTGTTAGGATGTCATGTACAGTATATCAAAGGAGATCAGTAACCAGTATGAAAGTCAGATGACAAAGAAAACAATCAGCACATGCACAGTTAAGCAGAGTTTCATGAAAAAAAGGCTTAATGTAATGAGTCATAATTTGAAAAAAGTATCTGTAAGTGGTCTCAGTACTCAAAACTCATAGTGGGCAATTCGGGATTTTAGAAACAGTTATTAAGTACGGATAATCACAAGAAACGTGTTGTCCTACGCTCTGTGCTACTCTGAGTACAAATTGGTTGTTTCAGATAATCAAACTCCACAGTACCCAGGCACAGGACAGGCAAAGCACAGTATATATCAAAACATTTGGTAATAATTTTTTTTAAGTTTTGGAGATTTGTCCAGCTGCTCAGTAAATTAATGTAGATTAGAAAATTGTCTTTCCTTTAATCAATGGATAATGAAGAGCATTTGTTTCAGACTTGCAAGACTATCCCAAATACTAACTCTGCCTTTGTTTGGTAAAAATATGAGTTTTTTGCCTTACCACATTAAAAGAAATGCTGGTTTCTGCCATCCTGACTGATTTATGGTTTTAACATCTTAATCCATTATGTTTTCTATTTGTGTTTATTAGTGCATATATGAGTGCATCTGTGTCTGTGTGTCAAGATCATTATTAATCATAGTAATGGCAGGAAAAAGAAAACTTCTAAGCCCACTGGAAGAACAATAGCGTTCTAGTAAGTTCAAGGCCTGCTAGGATTAAGGTTAGCTGATCTGAGCCACCTGTTCCTCAAGTGAACGTAAAAAGATGTGAATCCAGTTCCTGAAGAAGAGACCAAGGATTAGCTGGTGTTAGGGAAAGACAAATCCAGATCTTTGCTAAGAAGAAATGGTCAGTGTTAACTGCCAAGCCTACCAAACCAAACAGCCTCTTTCATGGTTACATCTCTGCAGGTCTTTATGTGGTATTTAAAAAGTAACAATTGCTTATATAAGACCTTCATATGTATCTATGTCTCAAGGTACACAGGAAAATGTGTTACAAATCTCTCAAATTTAAAACTCTGTGATTAGATTGGCTAAATTGGTTTTGAAACAGAAATCGATGTTTTTACGATCCACCAGTCCTTTTGATTATATTACTTCAGGATTTCACAAGTGAGTAATTCATAATCACTTGAGCTGCCCACTGAAGGATCAGGCTTCCATCCAGTACACATACGGTGCTTGTGCCTTAAGGCTTTGGATCTTAAAGCCCATAAAGAAATGCAGTCAGGCATAAAGCAGACTACCTATGACCAAGAAACATGTCTTCATTAAAGAACACCTCTGCAGGAGAGAAACAGTACAGCAGCTGGTAAAGTTGCATCAAGGTGGATTTACTTGGAGTAACTATGTTAAATACATTTGGAAGGGAAAAGAGCAGCTTCTTGCACAATAAGAAAGGTATTACATGAACACTCCTAGCTGGAACTTACTGATCTTGAACATACGATTAATCTTTTTCCCAGGTTTGTCTTTAAAACCATCTGTGTGGTTTTAATGCAATTAAGAGCATCCTGTGTTATGTCTTCTGCACTGACACCAGCAGAAAATTTTCCACGGTACACAAGTATTTGTGCATGATTTTCAGCAGGAAGCTATCCTTTGGTGCTCTAAGTTATGTGCTATTTATTACAGAACCAGGATAAGAGCTGGTATTTTCACAAGCAATTGTGTGAATAGGGACCAGAAGCCCTTCTGACTTTCATTAAAAATCACCTGAAACTTTTAGGTATTTTGAAAATTTCAGCAACCAATTTCTGAAAGAGCTTTAGAAAGATCATGAACACAACCAGGTACTTCTTTGTGAAGAAGAAAACTTCTTTCTTTTTGATACTCACTTCATAGGTATCTTTAGATCAGGCTAAAATCATGGTTAACATTTACTTACCAATTTAGTTCACAAGGCTTTGTAACCATTAATTTACTAATAGAGTAATAGTTTCACAAGGATTTCCTTGCAAAGACTGACTCGGCAGCTTCGGTCATAAGAAAATGTGGATCACTATATTGGTGAGCACATCATAAGTGATTTTGACTTGTCTTGCTTTTGTAGACTTCACTGTCCAAGAAATATCCCAGTGTCTTACCAGACCAGAATCCACAGAGTGATAGGAGGGATGTGGCAACTTATTTTTCTGCTAGTGCTTGCCTAAACTCTATTAAATCATTCTCTCTGTCTTGAGTCACTGGAATTAACTTGGGCAAAAGGTAGATCCCTCTTATTTAGCAAAGCTGTCTTTGGTGCACATTGTAAAAGAATTAAGGCAATTTTCACTGCCATGAACAGCATTGGAAATTATAATGCAGTTCAGATTCTCTTATTGACTGTAGCAAAGGTACATTCATTAATCCTTTTCCCTTTCCCATCAAGTTTTTCTTTCTTCAGTGCCCACAATCACATATCTGCATCCTGGGACACCCCTCCAACAAATATTCTCTCCCAACATTGTTTTTTTTCAGAATATTCCTTTTCTTTTCCCAGGCCATTTGACAGTTTTTGTAGAGCATATATTTATATATATATTTTTCAATTCTTCAATACATTAAAGTCTATTCATGTGCTTTTGCTATATCACTACATAGATACATCATAGACTTATAGACAGAATACTTTCTCAAGACAATCTGCAGATGCTATACCAAATTTGTTTTCAGTTTCAATGATGCACAAGAAACGCATGCTCATAGCTCTTAGTTGTCCTGTAATCTACTCCTTTACATCCATGTTGAATGAGTGTTTCCATGGCTGTATACACAACATCAGAAGCTTGACTGCAAAAAGCAGTGCAGCATAGTTTCATGTAAAGAATAAGAGGATGAATCAAGGCCCTCCCCCCTATGATTTCTGGGAGTTTTGTGGCATCTATTTCCATTAAAAAGACATAAGAACATGAAAATAAAGCCTGCTGAGCCACAGCAAGAGTCTCTCCTGCCCTGTATCCCATCTTCAACAGAAATGGATGTCCAGGGAAGAGTAGTTTTAAGATAAATTCTGCAGAGCACAACAGTCTCAGTGCTACTGATGCACTGTGTCTGAAAGCAAATCTTTGCTTAGTTCATTTTTCAGTGAGCATTACCATCTACATTTAATCAGACGCTCCTTCCATTTTCATGCCTCTTCACTACAGCAAACTGCCTTTTAAGATATTAAGATCCTACAACAAAAGTCCATATTTCTCATTAACAAAGCAGACTGACTGGCAGAAACCAAGAACTTCGTAAACACAAAATAAATGCCACAGCATTGTGAGATAATATGTGCCTATAAAACACAGTTTTCCAATTTTCTGTCTCTGTCTCACCTAGGAAAAAAAACAAAAACATTTCAGTACCAAGTACATGGAAGCCCTGTTAGAACAAGAGACCTTCAAAGGTACGTGCTAATTCTCTTACCTGGTGCTCAGCCAGCAGATGGGGCTATTAAAGTCACATGAATGAAACAGAAACAGTGTAATTTGCAAAATTAATGGAAGTCTCTAAGTAATAAAGGACAGAATAAAGAGTACAGCTTAGAAGAGATTTGGAAGCATTCAATAATACAATAATTTACTGTACTTTTTTAAAACAAATGCATGTGCTGGAGAGTGAACTAAAGGTACTGCATATATTAATTCCTTTTGTCAGTGGCTGATCTTTCTAATTTTATTGCCTGGGATAAACGTCTTCCAGAAATGAGATCACCTTATGCCAATGCGATACTTTTCAAGTAAGATCTACCAAAAATGAGAAAAAAAAAATAAAACAGTAAAGGTGTCATGACTGCACCCCAAGTACTAAATCAGTATAATTTCAGTGTTTTGAATTGCCATGGGAATAGCTAAGTTCCCATCAAGTTAAGTCTTGCATAGGTAGCAGTCATGCTTCTCTTTTCCTAATGGTACTACCATCACTCCCTTCCCTGTTGACTATTGTTCAGGTGTAATTATACTGTGCCTGCAGAAATCCCATTAAATGTCTAGCTTTTGTTTGTAAATTATATGTATCATAAGGGCTATGGAATGATTTTTGTGTTAAAAATTTACAAAAGAATTCCAAGTAAAGAGCCTTAGAATATTATATTTCAGAAAATAAAAATAGCAGTAGAACCATGTCAGTATTTTAAAATGGACCCTTTTCTCCAGCTCAGCCAATCTTACCTTTCAAATACTACAAAGTAGTATTTGGGCACTGCCTAAAGGCTGTCAGTTTGCAAGCAACACAGCCAGTGAGCAGTTTATTTAAGGGCACAGCATACATGCCATTCCGCTGCGCATTTTACCCAAACCTAAAACCAAATATCCTGTTAAGGCCTTAAGTTCTTCAATTACCCCCAACCTTATCCAAAGTATATTGCTGGAGTACACTTTTGTTATCAAAGTTGATCTGAAAAGTGATACAAGCAGAAAGAGGTTTGGTGTTTAAAAAATAAAAGTTCACTTGCCCATAGATCTGAAATCACATAAGATACTTAAGAAGATACATTAAAAGAAAAGAGTGAAGGAGAAAAGAAGGGACATATTTGATGAAAGATGAGGTTATCCTGCTGTCTCAGCAATCTTGACTCCTTTTTTTTCATTGAACTTGTGTATTAGTTTTCCACTGTGAGGTTAGATTTAATACTTGCTAAAGGGCATATGGTCCACCAAACATTCAGACTGCCCAGCTGTGCAGTAGCCTGTAGCTGAGATTTGTACTTTATAAAATTTAGGCTATCAAAACTGTTACCTGATTTCTTAAAGGGCAAGCATTACACGTAAGAACTTTAAACCCTGCACCTAATATTTCTCTGCGTCTAATATTTCTCCCTAACAGGAGTTTCAAAACAGTTGTCTTTTATACATCAATGAGGTTTTGTATATTTAGATGGACACAGATGAAGAATTAGGTTCATTAAACCTGGAACTCGCATATGATTAGACATAAGACCAAACCCTAGCTTTTCTCCAGTATACTAATTTTTACCTCACTCTAGAGCTGAGAAACATGGAAATGCTAGTACTGGTACATCAAAGCATTGGAAAAATTTAATCAACGGCACCTTCAAGCTATTATGCATATCAAGTGGAAAGATAAAATCATGAATAACAAAGTTCTGCAAAGTGGTTGCACAAACAGAGTTGAAGCAATCTTATAAAAGCGTAGTTTTGCTGGACTGGACATGTCCTCTGCATGGAGGACACCAAGCTCCCAAAGGAAAAAAACGTGTAGTAAACTTTTAATGTGTGAAAGATCAAGAGATCAACTGAAGCAGAAGTAAAAAGATGCCCTGGAAAGAAAGAAAAAAGAACCTCACCCATTGTGACACAGGTAACAACACATGTGGCAAACAAAACATCTTGGCGAGGCCTCTCAACATCTGCTGTAGAAAGCTTGGAAGAAAGACATGCAAGCCAAGAGGAGAATAGGGTAACTGGCAAGAAGAGAGAATGTGAGAGTGGGAGCACGTGCAGAGAAGCTGCAGAAACAGCAAAAATGATCCCAACATACGGAAGCTGTTGTCACACAAACTCATGCTCCTTTCGTCTTCAGAACAACAGGCATCAAGTGATGATGACAAATTCACATTTGGAGCTTCATGCCAACCCTTGATCTGTGGCGCAGCAGCTAATGTTATTCTTGGAGCTGGACAGAGTCTTGCCTAAACAGAAGTAATCTGCACGAGTTGTGTTCACTTCAGCTCCATTAAAAAAAATGTGGGTGGGGTGAAATACATGGGAAAGAAGCAATCATTAAAATGATCCATAAGGAAGTTAATTTTGTACTTCTTATTTGGCAATATGCAACTGAGGATTTTTTGATTAGGGAAAGATCCTTGTAGTAAAAAATTAAAAAATAAATAAAAATATAAAAAAAAAAAAAAAAGAAAAAAATGGAGGCTGTTAAACAGTAGGGATGGGAGAAAAGAGGTTCAAAGGCATCCATTTTTATAAAAGAAATAATCTTTTTTTTTTTTTCATTTTTCTCCTTGTTCCCTGGCAATGCCTGCTCCAATTCTTTGTTACTAGGCTTAGGAGACTTTTACTTTCACAAGAGACATGAAAGAAGGACATTAAGTTCACGTCACATCTGTGAACATGTTGCCATGTCAACAGGCAGTACTTTGTGGCTTAATTATTGATTGACTCATGTTCCTTTAGGACATAGCACAAGCAATAACAGCACACAGAGCAGCTTTTCTAACTTGGATACCTATTTATGCCATCTAAGAGGTGTGGCACGTCCAACCTAAGCATGGCTAAGGTCTGTACCAGTCTTATAAAAGACCCTACTGCAGTCATCTTGCATAAAGAATACGATGGTCTCAAGCATACATAATTATATTAATCACACTGATAAAGAACTAGGATTAGAGCCTTTGTCTTTAAGATCTAAATCCTTAGCCTGAACAACTCCAGCTAAAGAACAGCTCTTTTAGGTAATGAATGGATTAGTTCCTACAATCACTCAGTCATTCAACAAGTTACACATAGCATCCAGAACAAGTTATTTCCAGGCATTAACTGTTAAGTAAGAAAAGGTAAGAATTTACAGTGCATTACCTAATCCATGGCAGCTATTCATGTGTGCATGGCTTTCCCCTGGTGGGTGCAAGGTCGCTTCCACTGAGCAGCAAACTGAGACTACTTTATGTTTACTGAGATGTAAAAGCATATACCCCAACCATTAACCACACAGTACCAAATCCTACAAATTACCACCCCAACTTCCCTCACAGAAACTTGTTCCCACAGTTATGTGTCTATATGCACTAAGCAAGAGGACTGCAAACAGGCAGAGAGGAGCACTGAGTCATTCCAAGACCTCTCAGTAAAGTGTGGGGAAGATACACAGAATTGGAAGAGAGGAGCAGTTTTTTTTTAAAATGACAGATCTGAAACTAATCTATTTCAAGAACAGTAAATCAGGATTTTCTAAGTTGAAGTCTTATGAAGCCTCCTTTGCAAGAGTAAATTTAGATCCTATACCAGAAGAACAGTCAGGCAGGATTCTTAAGCACTTGAAAACAAAGCAGAAGGGTAGGGTCTTGTTTTTTAAAACAGGGTATTTAAACTGAGCATAAAATAAAAGTCATGCAAGAATGCAAGACATTTCCAGTTTAAAAAGATCATTTTTTAATTTGTTTGCTTTCTACAGTACAGACAATTCCTCTGAAAATTTCATCTACCACTTATGATTTTAGGCTTAGTATGCAGGGAAGTGGATAGAAAGAGGCAGCCAGCATCTTGTAACACCCTTTTGATGTGTGTGGTCAGGTTCACATCTTGCAAAGTTTAATATTTCAAACCCAAATGGCAGACATAGTGCTTCTCACACTCCATTTGTCAGTGCTGTACCATTATCTATATACTATGGGACAAAATAAGTGCTTTTTGCAGCTCAGTTCTTTATTGTAAGATACAGAAATAATTAAGACATGACTTTGACTTGGAAAGTTAAACTTGAACAAAGCAAGTTTCAATTAGGAATGCTGCACCATTTTTTGCAAGATTCTTTTTACATCATGGAGAGGTAACTTCAAACTCTGTTCTGAGTAATTTATATATAAAATTTACATTCCTTACAGAGGCATAAGTGACACTGAAATATGTATTTTTACAACTAAACTTATATCTCTTTTCTGGTTAGAATGCGTATTTATTTGGAAATGCAGCATCTCACATTTGTTGGGCTGGCAATACCTGCTTTTCAGTACTTCACTGTTCTTTGGAATTTACTGTTGTTTCCTGTGAGGTATCATCTCCAAATCAAGAAATATGGTCTCATGACTTAGAAAATATGTTCACCCATCAGATCTACTGATTTTACTCTGTTGCTGGGATCAAGTCTGCCCAGGCCTTCAAACTTCCTTTACAAAATCAAGAAAATAATACTTCCTTTCTTCTACTTTTATTCTATTTGGTCTATTTGGCTGCAGGGGCAGTCTCAACATGGACAGTGCTGAGCACACTGGGATTACAAATCCTGTTAGGGCTTCTTAGCACTACAAATGGATGATAACGAACCTATTTTAAGTTTGAAACAAAGTACAGCCATTCAAGCCATTTATGTAGACAAGTTAATTGATACACAGAAGTACTGCAGCTTTACACAATCTTTTTCCTCTAGTCTGTAAAAATGACATTTTTAGTTCATTGTTCTTCCTTAGACCTACTTTTCAATTTAATTAGTGAACTTTTCTCTTACCACTTCCCTCCCCTCTCTTTAAGAATTAATCTCTTGGGTAAAACACTGTCAAATGACTCCTGAAAATCTAAAAATATAATGTCTATGGTATACTCTATCTTGGCAGTGTTATCTTCAAAGAGTTCCAGAAGGCCAGTGAAGCATGATTTCTTTTTTCCTAAACCATGTGTATACAACTAATCAGGCTGAAAGACGCTTTTACTAGATACTCCTTCTCCTAATCTAGGAGAACTCTCTCAGATATCATTCCTAGAGAAGAAATTAGCCTAACTGGTCTGTAATTCCACATGGTAAAATCTTTATTAAAGACTGGAGAGGATATACTTTATGAGATCTTGATATATGCTGCTTATTTAAGCTGTAAGAGCCAGAAAAGTCATCATTTGCCTCAGAAAGTGTTACATGAGTTACTATGTCACAATGACTCAAACTTTCCTCTTTTTAAACACTGGGATTACACTGGCCACTGGCCAGTTCTGAAAGAGCCATCTCTCTGCCCTGGCAGTGAGAGAGGAGCCCACTAGGAGTCTCAATTGGTTTGTATAACCCAAAGAAAGCAAAATTCCAGAGGACTCTCTTCTTGCTATGTTTGTTACATAGAGAACCAGGAGAAATTAAAAGAGCGATGGACCTGGTCCCCACAAAACTGATCCATATAGTCACATGTATGATGCAGCAATCCAACTGCCAACCCCAGAATGACAAATCAAGAATTCGTTTTTTTCATGCAATTCCTGATTTCACCATTGCCACTCACATTTAAGGCCACACTGACAGAAGAGTCTCTCAGCTGGCGTAAGACAGACTTGCTGGCATAGCATTCCTAACCAGCTGTTTAGCTGAAGGATAACATAACCTTGCACGTTCACCCCGCAATAAAGATACAAGAGGAAACACGATGAATCAGAAGTGAAACAGCACCATATCATTTTCAGCAGTATGATTAGACTGTTTATTTCTTTACAGCTGGACATGTGTCCTTCTTATCTACAAGCTGTGGTGAGTCAAAATGCCAAAAGTGCAGAACACAGCTGTGGCATTATTCAAATATTTAACTATATATATATATATATATATATATATAAATCCAAATGCTGTTTGTTCTATTCAATTTAAATACTGATGAATGATAAAAATCCTACCTCTACTGAAGATTCATGCAGGGAGACTCTGCAGTGGCTCAACAAAAATGTCCAGCTGGCACAGATCACATGTTTTTTCCCCAGTGGTTAGAACTGTGATTCCTCTTAGGTGCATTTTCCAAAGATTTTAGAATTCAAATTACTGACAAGCTTTGCTTATCAAATGCTATAGATCATGTTTATTGTGAAGTAACAATACAGTAAGTATTACATGACAAGACTAACCGATTCACAACAGAACTACCGCTCTACCCTTTATTCTTCTGATAAGTACAACTCCTTTTTCTAATGCAGTTCTAAACAAATTATGGACAAACACTGCTTCTACCACATGTAGTGCGCAGTAGCATCTGAGCGACTGTGATGGAGTGAAGTCATCACAGCTAGAGAACAGCAAATAACCAGAGTGTGAAGGGAGTCAGAAAAGAGTTTGATCTGGAGTTGGAATGTCCCCTTGGCTTCTGGGGTCTACAGCAGCAGTGTATTAACGAATTAAATGCAAGTGTGAGAATAGAAGGTGATGATCTCTGCTATTTGACAATTTAGACAATGCAGGCTAATGAAACCTCTGGCCTAAAGTTTTATATGCCTATGTGTTTTTACTTCAAAGTCGTATTTAGTCAGGTTCCAAGAGCCCGAAAAAAAGAATGCTTTATGCAGTGTTCTATTTAGTATTGTGCAATATGAATCTCTACACAACTGAGAAACGTTCCAAGTGATTCTTGACAAAACCTTCCACAGGTTCCTCACATTTCTTCCTCAGCTAAATATAAAATTAACCATGAAGTTTGGGTATCCATTTGAAATTTAATTTATGTTATGTTAAGCACTCCACTAAGCTCAGCCATTCTCTCAAATAGTTTTAAATGAGTTTTCCCTGGCTTATCAATTTCCTGATTTAACAGTCAATTCTTGTGTAAGTCTCTAGGTGTAGGATTCTGTTATATCAACCAGCTCTAACTGTTGCCTGTGGAAATTTTCTTGGACAACGCTGATGACTCAATGCCTGTTCTTACAAAAATTTGAGGTGTGGTCACCTACTTCAGCATGTTCCTGTCTGGAACAGTAAACGCACATGTCATGCTGCACAAAGGAATAAATCTGGTAATGCTTTTCCTCCTTTTGATCATTCCAAATATTCATGATGTCCTATGCCACTTACTTCTGACCAAGAACATCAGTTAGAAAATTATATTTTTTCAGGAATACAATTTACTCACAATTTTGCTTAGGAAAAAATTCCTCCTTCAGCATTGCTCTCACTCAGTAACAAAGACTCAATTCCTCCAAGGAAGAAATGCTTGCCTTCTTCTCCAGCTACCCTATAAAAGGTATGGGGAGCACATCATCCTCCCATTTCTTGTATGTTTCTTCACACTGAATAACATTAATTTGAATAATCCCAATAAGAAGACCCACTATACGGGTCCTGGTAACATGACCTAATACATTGCACCAAAAACCTTAGTACGATTAATAATCAAAAAGGCCCACTGGTTGCTTTTTTTGGTTTTTTTTTTATAGAAATACATTCCTGTGTTTTCACAGTCAACAGTGAGCAACAGGAAAACAAAACACAATTTAATACAACTTTTTTGAAAACCTTTAAACATACAGTTTCCAAAACTGGTCTGGAACTCTGAATCTCCTCTGCTACTTACTGGCGGCTAACTTTGCTTGTGGAAGTAGATCCATTGCCTTGGCTTCACTCTGTCTCTTTTTATTGAACAGACATCCTTTGAAAAGCAGAAAGAACACACTTTGAGATTACAACCCTGGCTATACCTCAGGCAGAGCTCTGGGTGAGGAAATTGCACACACCTCTCCATTTCAATACGTTCATGATTTGAAGTAAAGAGAAGAGCTCATAAGACACTTACGTTCCTAAATATATCGATTTCAGAGTACCAGAAGCAGTATTTAGCAAAATAGTGGTGAAAAAAAAAATGCAAGTAAGCATCTCAAACACCCCATTCAGGTTTACATTTTGTGCAATAACATGCATAGCTGATCACAGCCCTGAATTCAGATTCTTTTGTAGAGGCCAACTCTTTACGCCAGGGTTTAGCACAACACTGCACCATGAAGGAAATACTAGGTCACATTCCAGACCTGCCACTAAATGGAATGGAAATTGTATATACTCATTCCAGGTATAAAATTAATCTCTTCCTAGTGCTCACCGGACTATTAGCTTGGCAGCCTTTCAGCACTGTGCTTTTAGAGCATCAACTCATTTCAAAGAAGAAAATAATGAGTCTTTAAACTCCTGTTTATAGAATTGAAGATTCTTTGATTCTGTTTCAGAATCATTATGATCATGACATAAACCAGGAGTGGTATGTACAATGAGTTTTCTATAAGATCTCTATTATTCACATGCATCTTAAATATTCTGAATTTGAAAAGACCCATTTACTTGAGGAAGAAACATTATCCCTTAGTGAACTTCACTATTTAATGATCACATAGTAAATATTTATAGAAGATTCATTTAAGAGACACTTTTCTGTTGTGTATTTCCTACATTTTTAGTGCAGGACTAAATAAAGAGTAATAGTAACTTCTCTCATAGCATTAAATCAATACAACTTTTTCCCCCAAAGCTGTTTGCTTTCTGAATAATTATAACACCTGGCATTAAAGAATTTCTGTGCAGATACATATAGATATCAAACCCCTCATATTCCATGCACAGTTTGCCAGCTGTAATGTGCTTAATTTGTTACGTTATTTGAATATTTTTGTCTGATTAGTAAGTTGATACTGTAAATACTTTCTCATGTGATTAACTATGGATAGCTGGCTGGCTTTAGTTACTGCTTTCACTAAGACTCAATGAGATTGCAGAAGGTGTAAAGTGATTAAAGGGTTCACATTGTTTTACACCATATGAGCATCTAACTATAGTTCCCTGTTGCTATTGTGGAATCATGTGCAGTGGTCTTTGCTAAGTATATATTATTTAATAAAATTATAAAGGTGTAACTACATCCAAGAAAACTGTAAAATAACCTTTAAGCCCAGTTAAAAAGATACTACCTATTTTGGCAAAAATGTGCTGATATTCTTCACGTTTGCTCTACGTACAAGGTATGCAAAATTTATAATTTGTATAGTGCACCCAATGAATATTCAAGTCTTTTTTTTTAAGATGCATAGTGATCCATACCTTGGGGGTCAGTATTTCTAAATGACAGTATCTTCTTCAAAGGTAAATGAAATCCAGAGAACTATTCATTTCTCTGTTCCTGACCATGCTGGTGGCCCTGTTTGTTGGGGAAGCTTCTTGAAGAGAAGATTAATTCCCTTGTCATTTGCCTCAGTTTCACACTGATGTAACTTCACATGCTGATGTGGGGTTACTCACACTGCACCGTTTTAGAAGTCAAATTCAGGCCTTTCATGAAACTCTTCCCAAGCAGATGCAGTGACTGGCAGGAAAGGCCACCTCTGGTCAAAGGGGCCAGAGCACCTTCAGCGCTGGAGAGGATCCTGCCCACAGGTGGCCGGGGCCCACCAGAGACAGCCCCAAGCGGCCACCTCTTCCAAGCCAGAAACAACCTGGTCCAAAGTGGCTCCGAACCGCTCAGCCCACCGTGAGGAAGGCCGAGCCAGGCGGTGCGGACAGGCCGCGCTTCAGGGGCGGCCTGCAGCTGTGGGGAGCTCACCTGCACTGAGGGAGGGGTGGTGGCGAGGCGGTGACGGCCCCCCCAGCCGCGGCCCGGGCAGCAAAGCGGTGCCACGTGTGGCGGGGAGGAGCGGGGCGGGGCCGCCCAACGGGGGACAGCAGCAGGTGACAATCAGCCTGTCGCCCTTCCCCAGCCGGGGGCACAGGACGTTAAACCATGAGGGGGTAAGGCCGCCCCTGGGGAGAGAGGGGAGGACGCAGCCACCACACTCGGGTCACCTCACGGTCAGCCCTTCGGCCGAGTGCTTCGTGGCCCCGTCGGACATGGAGCCCGTAAGTACCGTCCGGCGGGTTACCGGCGGCGGTCTGAATGGGTGTTCGCCGCAGGGGGTTCTGTGGCGCAGCCCTGGGAACGGGGGTACCCCCGCCGAAGGCTCTGGGAAGGGCCGGCGGCCGGAGCGGCGCCTTCAGGGAGGCCGCCTGGTCCGTGACGGGGTCGTGCCGGAGGGGATGGCTCGGGGACGACTCGGTCCCTGCGGGAGGGAGCTCAGAGCCTGGCGGCAGCTCTGCGACTTTGGCAGCGCCCGCACGGCGGCACGTGGCAGCGCCCGCGACGCCATGGCCGCTTCGTGAGAGGGGACGGGACAGAAGGGAGCGGGACGGGAGGGGAACAGCAGATCCAGGAGCGAGAGGGGGGGAACGGCGTCGTGTGGAAGGGAAATAGACCCTGTGGCTGCTTCCCCTCAGCTCATGGAGAACCGCCTCACGGGCGCGAGCAGATTCCGCTCCTTGTTCCGTGCTCCGGAAAGCACAAGGTTGCTTTTGGCCTCAGTTTCTTGAATTTGTTTTATCAAAACGCGAGAGGACATGAGATTTTGCCCTTTCTATTAGGACACTCTGGTGTCACGCAGTGAGATGATGGTTAATTGCTGCTTTTTAAAGACTTTGATAACAGTAAAGGAAATGTTTCTGTGATCATAGGAAGTTATTGAAATATACATGTATGTACATGAAATCACTGAAAAATTGACAGCAACATCATAGGCTTTAACATTAGGAATCTTCCAGAGCCCCTCTGGCTTCATCTTACTCATTCCGCTATTTAAGGTAAATTCTCAGATTTAGCTTTGATACTCCAGTTTGAAGGAGTTAAACAAACACTTTGGTTTTGAGTTATGAGTTAATGTTTAAGGTTTCTTTCCTCCCGCATTCAAACGTCCCATCTTGTGTTTTGGGAGTGCCTTTTCTTTCTCAACTACTGAGAGGCTGGAACCCGCTTGAGCTCTCCTGTGAGCAAACTTTCTGATTATGTTTATTACTCATAGGTGAATGTGACCTTTTCATGTACAAAGGTCTCTACAAACAAACCAAAAGGCAACTCTCAGGGAAGGCAAAAATGCTTTTATCCTTTTTTTTTTTTTCTTTTTTCCTTTCTATCCTAATGCATTTTCTCCTGGAACCCTTTTCACAGTTCCTCTTGTAGCCAAATCAGCACATGTGTTACCTTCAAAAGATTGAACTGCTTATCTGTGAAATAGATTGTCTTAATTATGCTGTTTCATTTGATGTCTGCTTCAGTTGGTCACTTCTTCAGCTGCTGTACAACTGCTTTGAAGGGCAGTTTTGAATTAGTGAGGGGGTTTTTTAATCTCTCAGGAATGCTTCTATTAAAAAAAAAGGCAACTAAAAATCAGTCCTCTGGCTCTTTTATAGTCTCATGTGAATAAAGAAGTGGATAAAAGATACCTCCTTATCTATTGGTGTTTGTACTGGCTGTCCCCATTCTACCTTTTTCTGTCCCCTCATTTATTTTTCAATCATGGTAATTAGCAAAAGAGTGCTGCTATTAATGCTGAGTGGGATAGCAAACCAAATACATGAATATATGCCAGGTTTAATGATTTTAGCTGACATAGCAGTCTGTTAGCTTTATGTGCTGGACAAGAACCTATGGCAGATAAATCATGAAACACCACTGTTCAAAGTCAGATGCCAAAGAGAGCTTTGGAAGTTTTCAGTGAAGTGAATTCTTAGGTGAGAAGGAAGACTGGTTCTAAGTTTTGAGCATTTTCTGAGTGCCAGGGACGATCTCAAATATGTGTCCATCTTGCTAATGCAGAAAGCTATGTGTTTGAGAGAAGGGAAAAGAAAAAGAAAAGGCTGCAAAGCCAGGTTCTCAAATTCAGAATGGTGTTTGCCTGGACAATCTTAATGTGGCTGCCTTCTGCATTATGGTACTCATTTAATTATTTATCATTATGTGCCTTCCAGGGAGCATGGTTCACTCAGCACACATAAAGGATAATGCTGACTTATTGGAGATCTTTGATATGTCTTGTGTCCTTTTTAATGGATTAATCGGATAATCATACCGTAAGACATAAACCCAAATTCTAGTGCACACTTACATGCAAACCCTTTGGCATTTCATTACAGGGGAAATTTGAAACCTGTACTTTTCTTTTTTTTTTAGTATGTCTTTTAATGTTATTTTTCACTTGAGCAAAAAACTGCAGTAAAACCCATAGAACCATGTTCATTGGCTATACAATAGGATTTAAAGGGCAGAGCTTGTAGAAGGAACTTCACACCCTGGGACTTCACCTCACTGGGCTTATTGGTAATGATAAACAGGCTGTTAAATAAGCTTAGCTGGGGAGAGATCAGAGTTCTGTTTTGTAAATGTATTTGTAGCTGCTGTTGTTTAGAGAAATCTACATTCCTGAGCTCTGAATCCTTCTGCTTTGGTCCTAGCCCCCTGTCTTCCCTGAGTTCATCACCTGAGCATGTTTCTTTGCTCTTTCCCCACAGTAAGAGCAAATTTTATTTTTCTTCTAAATCATCTGAATGTTTTGAACATGATGTGTTAAAAAAGGCATCCTTCCTGCACTCTGTTCTGGTACCTCCTGTTACACTGGCCACTTTTTTCATCAGATAGGGGTATTTTGATCAAAATTCATCTTCAGTTTTTGCATACCCTGCAGTCCAGAGCTTCTACAATCTCAAGTGCTTTATAAATGTTTATGAATTAAACCTTGTTGTACCTTTGTGGTAAGGAAGCATTCTTTTTTCTATCTGCAGAAGAGAGGGAGAAGGGTGCACTGATGATTCAGAAGTGTGAAGCACTGGCTGCTTCATTACCCTGAATCTGGGAGCTGCGCATGAAGCCCATAGTGTCTTGTGATCAGTTTGCCTAAGATCACAGAGGGGCTTGGGCCAAGCCCAGGAGCAGACCCTCCCCCAAAGAGCTGTGCTTTCTTTACCGGTTTCTCCTTCCTCGGCGGTCAGACCTTGTCTGCTGATTTTTTTCTTAAATCACATTCCTTCTTTAATACTCCATCATAGAAGTGTCATGTGCATAGTTAATGAAAGGAGCTGCCCTCCACTAAGGAAAAGCACACAGCTCCAGGCCTATTCACCTTAATTTAGTCTCTGTAGCTTGAATCATTTTACAGGGCGACATTTATATTCTGAAATGCACAGCATGGTAAGTAATATGATGCAGTAATATATAAATCTTCTCCATTAAGCATGGGTTTTGCTAGGAAGCAAGACAGAAAGAAAAGGGGTGAAATTAGAATATTTCCTGTAAAAGGGGAGACATAACCTCCATTTTTAAAAATGGAAAAAAAGAAGACCTGGGGAACTACAAGACAGTATCACCTGTGCAAGATCCACCTGGAAACTGTGCTCAGGCACATGGAAAACAAGGAGGCAATTGGTGACAGCCAGCATGGTTTCACTAAAGGCGGATCATACCTGATGAATTTGGTGGCTTTCTATGATGGGATTACAGCATTTGTGGGCTTGTGCAAAGGTTTTTGACATTGTCCCACATGACATCCTTCTCTGTAAACTGGAGAGATACGAATTTGATGGATGTACCACTCAGTGGATAAGGAATTGCCTGGAGGGTCACACTCAAGGAGTTGTTGTCAGTGGCTTGATGTCCACATGGAGACCAGTGGCAGGTGGTGTTCCCCCGGTGTCAGTATCAGAACCAATCCTGCTCAACGTCTTTGTCAGCGACATGGATAGTAGGATTGAGTTCATCCTCTGTAAGTTCACTGATGGAACCAATCTGTCTGGGGTGATTGGCATGCTGGAGGGAAGGGATGGGATATAGAGGGAAACCGACAGGCTTTAGAGGTGGGCCCATGTGAAGCTGAAGTTCAACAAGGCCAAGTGCATTGTCCTTCTCATAGGTTAGGGCAATCTCAAGCACAAATACAAGCTGGACAGAGAATGGCTCAAGCAGCCCTGAGGAGAAGGACTTGTGGGTGTTGGTTGATAAGAAGTTCAACATGAGCTGGCAGTGTGTACTTTCTGTGGCCCAGAAAGCCAGCCATATGCTGGGCTGCACCAAAAGAAGCAGTCAAGGAAGGTGATTCTTCCCCTCTGCTCTGCTCTCACAGCACCCCATCTGAAGTACTGCATCCAGCTCTGGGGCCACCAACATAATAAGAACATGAAGCTGTTGGAGAGGGTCCAGTGGAGGTCCATGAAGATGATCAGAGAGCTGGAGCACCTCTCCTATGAAGACAGGCTGACAGTTAGGCGTGTTGAGCCAGAAGGCTCCACAGAGACCTTAGAGCAGCCTTCCAGTACCTTCGAGGGGCTGGCAGAAAGCAGGAGAGGGACTTTTCCAAGAACATGTAATGATAGCACAAGGAGTACTGGCTTTAAACTGACAGAGGATAGACTCAGATAAGGTATTAAGAAGAAATTCTGCACTGTGAGGGAGGTGATACACTGGCATAGGTTGCGCAAGAGAAGCTGTGGCTGCCCCATTCCTGAAATTTCAAGGCTAAGGTTGGACAGGGCTTTGAAGAGCCTGATCTGGTGGAATGGGGGTTGGAACTAGAAGAGCTTTAAAGTCTTTTCCAACCCAACCATTCTATAATTCTATGTAGAGCAAAATATATTTCAAATTAAGAGAAAACCATAAGCTTAACTTTTCGAGTTCAATCTCTGCCTCATAGAAATTTCAAGCACTTTTTAATTATAAAAGATTGGCTTTCTGTCTAATGTAATATTTGCAAAGCTTTGCAAACGGCTCTGAAGTACTTACTGAAGTATTTTAGTTCACAAAGTTAATATAGTATCTTTGAATGCTATGGTTTTATAGAGAATTCTGCAGAAATCAATAATTTGGCTTTTGAATAGCCTGGAAAAGTTGAGCACTGGCAAGTGGAATATTTTTTTCCTTTTTTTGCCTTTGCACTTCCTGAGCAAGTTCTGACACACACGCAGGTGACAACACATCCAGGATTGTGTTTGAAGTATCTAAACGTTTTGTGACAAAAAAAATCTAAGCCAGAAGTCAGTGCCGCTAGTTTTGCTTTCCTGCTGTTGTTCCAACAAGTTTTACTTCCTCTCCTCTGCAGAATACACTGAAAAGAATCAATACTCTGCCTTTATGCTGAAACCTTGGTTGATTTCTGCCAGCTACTTGTTGGGCTGTTCCTGCTTCAATCTTGTGTGTAGTAATTCTTTTAAAAATAAGTTTTATGATAGTATTTAGCTTATATCTAACACATATTTTCAGTGCAAAGCCCTCAGTAACATTAGCATTTCTTTGGTTCTAGTCCAGAAAAGTGTCATGTCACTCAGAATATTTATACTCGCAGTTGGTTTTTATTCATCTTCATATGCAGACTTTCTATATATATACACCTCTGTGCGCATTTTTAAAGTACAAACATACATGTATATCAATTTGCATACCACTATTTAGGTACAGACTGCTTGGCAGATGAGGATGTACTTTAATTTTTTTCTGTCTATCGTGTATTGCTTCATAGTTCCCAAGTCAGGTCTTACACCATGATTGGAACGAAGTGTTACTTCCTAGTGAAAAGTAATGTATGATACATGGAGTGTCAGGCAATTCATTAGGAGTAAGGAGGAGATGGCCCTAAGGCAAACAGTTTGCTCTTTAGAATGTAATGGTTACCTAACCCTTTAACTCATGTAGCACATGTGTTAAGGGCAAACTTAGGGAAAAAAGTCTTCTCAAGATATTGGTGTGATCCATGCGAAGAATATTAATTCTCAGTCTTCACATGTTAGTAAACGAGAATAAGCCCTCAGCCCATCAATGTTGGTATTTTGGAACAATTCATTTAAATTATAAAAACTCCATCTGTGTTTCTTGTGAACTGTGAATTCTTACTTTGAGTGTTTTTAATGTTACTAATGGCATGCTCTCCAAATGAAAAATAGTTGCAGGCACGTTATTATTTTTTGACCAAGTTCAACACTGATTATTATATGTTTGTTTTCAACAAGAGCTATAATAACTATTACTTTCAGTGTAATTTCTTCCACAAATGATGGAAACCTAAAATGTATTCTTTATAACGGTTTGAAGAAATACTGGTGTTCAGCTTGAATCCTATCCCATTGGAAAGCAGATCAGGAGTAGTTTTAGGAAGTGCACTGTTCAGAAGTACATTTGCCAATAGTACTAGCCTTGCAATATTTTTTACATAGTCGTTTGGGCTTTTTTAAATGAAAAGCCACACACAAGCTGCAGAGGTGAACATATTTTTATCAGAGAGACAAATGAAACTGCCTGGATAACTTCTTTCAAATCCATAAAATAAACTAGGTGAAGAATAGGGGCCAGTCTTACTCTGAGAGCTGTGACCACTTCCTTGCTGTTTATATCCACAGATGCTTTTCCCTGCAATAGTGTATAAAGAATCTTGGCTACCGTGCAAATTGATTATTATTATTTTGAAATAAAATTGATTCTGCCCTTTTACTGAAGTGGCATGCATTAAAGTTGGCTGATGGCTCTAGCTGCTGTTTACCTGCTGTTGGGTCAGTATGTGCTTTTAGGAATCAGTATGTTTATTTTGTTACATTTTTCCTTGAGTACAATATTTACTGAGGAAAATTGGTTTTAACAATGTTATTCCTTACATGGCTTCTGTTTTCATTCTAAAGTAGCTGTCTTAGAGGCAGGCTGAACAAAGTACTTAAGCACATGTGCAACTTTAAGCCCAGGGACTATTCACAAACTTAGAAGTTGCATGCAAGTTTATGTCCCTGGGGCCAGATCAGACCCAGAGAAATAGTTATAGAGTTTACGGTATAGATTTGGGATTAGAAATCCTGTTGATTTAAGGCCTGAATTGTCTGTTAGGCTGAAGGGCAGTTAATGGGCACTCTGATTCCAAGAAGGTAAAAGACTGATGATCTGAAAAAGTGAACATAAAGCAGTTTTGGAACTTTTACTGTACCATTTTAGATAAACCTGTGGGCCAAAGCATGGTATGAAAGAAGGAAAGTTGTACAATGTTAACTTCTAACTTCAAATTCCATTTTTAAGGAAATATAAGGACTATTTGCTAATTCTTACTGATAGCCCAATATCTGTCTTTTAGTCAAAGTTTTATTAACCTGGATCAATTATGTTGTGGGGTGGTTTTTTTTTCCTTTCTATAAAAAAGGTAGAGCAATTACTTATTAAAGGTTCAGCACAAACCCCTTAGTTATTCCTGAAGGGGTTAATACCACAAAACTCTTCAAGACATCTGGCAGGAGCTGTGGGTGTTGGGTGTGGCAGATCCCAGGGCCGTACCAGTCTCTACAAGGGAGCTGTCATCCTCGCTGATTTATCCTTCCCTAATGTCACGGGGTATGGATGTTGAAACTGTGGCTAGAATGTGAAATACGAAAAACATGAAGATTATGATTTAGTGTCTGGGGAGGCTCATTGTTGGCCTCTGTTCACAAGTTGTAAGCACTGGAGGTAGCTTGACACAGGTTACAAAATCTGGTATGTAGCACAAAAAAAAAAAAGGCAGGAGTATTTTGGCATTTGGAACTCACATGTGTTAGTGCGGAGAAATGAATGACAGCAACAATTAAATCAAAGAGCATGCTGATAATATGCATTGGAGGCACATTGAAAGTGCATGTAAATAACATTTAAATAAACGTACTTTCTGGTCCTTCATTGGCAAACAAATGTAACGGGTACAGTGAGTGAAGAATGTAGGGTATGAACTTTGTTACTAAGGCCGTTTAGATAATTAACCGATACAGTAATGGAGCTGAGGTGTAAGACTTGTGTTCATGCCTTGGCATCTTTCAGACTGACATTTATAGGAAGTTAAGTTCCAGTATAGGTTTACAAACACTTGTTTTCATTATGAAATTGATGTTATTTTGTACTTTTTCTATCCTGACACAATTAAATATCCAATAATTACTGTAGTTGGAACAAAACATGTACCATGAATTTTTGTCAGAATACCCCCATGTAGTAAATGTTAACAAAGTGAAACAAGGTGTTTGTTTTTTTTCTTTTTACAGGGTTCTTAATTTTCTCTCAGGAAATAAGTTGAGGTATACCCCGAGCTTGCAGAAATGTAATACAAAACCAGTGATCCTGTTAAGAGCATAACGTTGCTTTTTCTGCTTCACTTTCTTAAAGCATAATTGTTAAATGTGATTGTGCTTTGACAACAGTGAAACATAGCGCTTAAATATCGACATAATTTTTAGTATCCAAAAATTTTCTGATATGGCACAATATAATGTGTCAGAGTTAAAGTTCTATTCTTTTGGACATATTTATTATTTGGATGAAAATTCCATTATTTTCAATAGAAGTAATCTATTTTCATAGAATCACAGAATTGTTTGGTTTGGAAGGGATATTAGAAGCTCATCCAGTTCCAGCCCCCTGCAATGGGCAGGGATACCTTCCACCAAACCAGGTTGCTCCAAGCCCCATCCAACCTGGCCGTGAACACCCCTAGGGATGGAGCAGCCACAAAGTCAATTAAACTGCTTTTTGCGATTCAGTTTTCTAAAATACTGTTTGCTTAAAAAATATTCTAGGAGCTCAGAGCTCAGTGTGATACCGATTCCTGAAGAAGTTCAGAATTATCCAGTTGGGTCTGAAACTGGAACCTCATTCATAATAAATAAGTTCCAAATTGGGAAACATGTTTTGGTGGATTCAGGTCCAAATCACATTCCAAGGAATAAAGGGTATTTGTGCCAAAGCCAGGGATGCTTTTTTTTTTTTTTTTTTTTTTTTTAATTTTATTATATTTTGTGTTTATTGTATATTATATATGTAATAAAGTACATTTTGTAATTTATTGGTTTATTTTCATTGGGATAAATCCCATAACAGGACCTTGAGAACCAATTCTGCCTTCCTTATTGTTATAGTAAAACTCATTGACTGTGGAGCAGCAGCAGTGTTAAATCCTTATTGACAAAGAAACACAGTTAGGTTTTTAGTATATAACGCATATTATATGAAACAATATGTTTAAAGCTGTATTTTAATTATTATTTTCTGTTTGGCTGGGGGAGGGGGGTTGGTTTTGTTTCGAGTTTTTTCCCATGATTTGTAGAGCTTGTTTTTTTAAAGGAAAAAAGTAGTGTTGTGCTGTTATTGAGGTATTTTAAATTGGATTTTTGTTTTGTTTGTTTCCTTTTTTTTTTTTTTTGCCAGACACAGTTACTTAACACTGGTAGCCGGATAGTTCTTTTCATCTTAATGCACAAGGATGCATGGTGAAAATGCTACAGATCAGTTTATACATCTGCGAGACTAGTGGGTTTAGACATTCTTTGTCAAAAGTGTTTAGAAATTTGCAGTCATTTTTGAGATTTAGGGTAGGATTGTGTTATCAAACATTGCTGACATTAGCCTGTTCCCTAAGATGTTATGCAGCTAGAGTTGTATTGGGATTCCACATTAACCTACTTCAAGACAGGGAAGTAGCTGTTTCTCTGGTACCTTTCTCTGTACACCAAAGGCTGTCTTGACATTGCTTTATATTGACTTTGCACAGGTCTGGGTGATATACCTGATGCAATAGAAGCTGAAAAGCAACGAAGATTTAAGTATCAAATACGTATTACTCAGTGGATTATCTTTCTGATTATCTTTGCTGTCTGAATCTTGTTTGGATTACCAGATCATTTGATTTCAGTTATATTTTTGGGGATCTCTTTATAATCTTATCTTAGTCTTGTGCTCTCATGTAGTACCATCTGAGCTCATACGCTGTAACTGTCTGAAGTAGTCTGGAATAGTGGAATTTGGAGCCAATAAGAGTTGATTAAAACAACATACCAGGAGTAAGAAAGAAAAAAAAATCCAACCCAAAACCAAACCAGAGGATCACAATACCATAGGTATTCTCTCTCAAAATTATGTAGATTTGGACTAGTCAGGACTTCTGGAGGGAGCCTGAAGCCAGAAATAATGGCTCAGCTATACAAGGCCAAATTAAAAAAGAAGGCAGCTACACAGATTCATTATATGCATAAACCAGGAAATGAACAGTGTTGAAGTTTAAGATCACACAGTGATGTGCTAATAAATAATGTCAGCCTACCCAGCACCTTGCATAAACTTGGTATATTTATAAAAACATGAAAATCAGCATTTTTCATAAACAAAAGCTTTACTTTTTAACGAAGGTAAAGCTGCCACCCCTCTGTATGCGTGAAAGTAAAAGGTTTGAGAAAGCATGTACCAGCAGAGTTCTGCTTCCTTTGGCGTCTTCACTGTTGCGTGTGTGACAAGAAATACCATGTGTTGCTCTGCTTATGAATTACGTTACTCATGTCTTGTCATGACCAGGCAGTGGCCCTTTTTAATGTCCAAACAGTGTTTTCCCGGTAAGTATAGGTCTGGGTGTCTTAACAACCAGGCTACTCTGCTGTTTTGCATCACACCTACCTGCAAAACTGGGATCAGCTTCCTTTCCATTTATGGATGCCTTCATTCAGGAGATATGTTGAAACAAGCTAAAAGTTGTCATGGAGAGGAGGATCATTCCTACTAGCTACAGAAAGCCTATGGGCTTATGGTTTGAAATTAATTATAAGAAAGGATTTAGATACACACATAAATTCAAACATGCTGGAAGTTGGTTTTTCAAAAATCTTTGAATCTTTCCAAAATGAGTGCAGCACTTGAAGAAGTTTAATGCATTTTTAAGAGTTCTGTTTCAGATGAGAATAATTAGAAATACATTTTTACCTCGTCTTCCCCCGAGTTGTTTTTGTTTACTTAGTCTACTCTCTACCTTACATGCTGATAATGAAGAATCCAGAGACACAAATTGAGGGTGTATGAATTATTATACTTGTCTTCTTAAAACAGTGACAGATGTGGAAAATCCAGTAGGATGCAAGCAGAAAATAATTCAGTGACAAAACTATCACACACTTTTCTGAAACTTGCTCTACATAGCAAACCAGCTTTTTTTGTGCAAGAAAAGGTAAAGGTTTTTTAGAGCATGAGATTTTTATATGCAAATCCCATTCAAGGCCATTAATAGTTTTGCTGTCTCTGAATAGGCTTTCAGGTATTGGATTCTTGATAAATTAACCTGTTTGGTTTATTCATCCTTATAAAGGGATTGTTTGAATCACATGCTTAATTTGGAACATCCATTTATTATTATTTTTTTTTTCATAATGATGCTAAAAACAACTTGTTTTGTTGCTGTTTAGATTACGTCTGTGGGAAAATATACAGGAAAGTATAGTATATAGCCTACTTCAAGTCTAAACATGACTGCTAACGTATATACAATTAAATGAAACACCTTCAAGATTTGAATCTAAGCTGACAGTTTGTTGCCATGTTACAAAACTTAAAATCCATAGCCCCTTCTTGGGGCAGTTAATGTTAGTAATCTGAAACTTGATGTAAATGTAAGCTTAGCATATTATCTTTGCTGTTTGTTTTATCCATTTTAGGATGCAAGTTCATTATAACTGAGAATTCCATATATTATAAGGAATAACAATTTTATCTTAAATGCAGGCTTTTGGGAACTTCTGGTGAGCCACTGACATTCTTGACCGCTGTGATAAATAAGATTCAGGTTGGAAACTACTTACTCAAACTGGATCTGTTCCTCCATAAATTAGTGAAATTATTCCTTTGAGTAGCTGTTCAGCAGTGGGGATAAGAGCTTCACAATCTGCCTGGAAGACCACATGCATGTTTTCCAAGAGTTTTACACATTAGCTTCTGTTAGGTCAAGCTGTTGCTTTCAATGTAGCTAAATCCTCTTCAGATTAAAGTAAATATGATATTCTTTGCTTTCTGTCCTAAATGTTACGTAGGAGTTGTGTCTGCTGTTAAATAGCTCTCATTCTCCACCCAGATGTAGCTGTATTTCAATGAGGAGCTAAATGATCCTTGTATATCTCTTTCCTCCCTTGCCATAGAGGCAGGCGAGAGGGTAGGAATGGGGGGGTAATGAATTGGTTGTAAAGGAGCATGCTGTGCTTACATGAAGTGCGCTGCTACGGAAGTTTGAAGTTATTTACTTTCAAGATGAATAGTTCTTTAAGAGATGGTTTAAACAGTCTGGCTAATATACAAAACATTAAGTCTCTAAAAAGTCATTGTACATATCATTTGAAACAGCATAACCCCTCCCTGCATCTTAACTTTATAGCAATAATAAGCTTTGCAGATGCTTTTCCTGGGAATTAAGGACCAGCTGGGGTAAACAGACCTCAAACTATCCTCTTAGCCAGTCATTAATCTTCAGGGAAAGCCTGTACTTTGATCGTTATTGCTAAAATATGCCTAGTGCAGCCTGGTCTTACATACCAGTAAAAGCAAAATAGTATTTTGCCAAAACATGAATATTCTTTTGTTTTCCAAGTAGCCCTCTCTCTTGGACTCATTTTTCATGTGTGTAAGCATGCTTGTGTATATATGCACACATACAAACAGACATGAGGGAATGAGTTTCCAAGTTGAATTATTCATTCTGCATTTATACAACTGTAAGTGAAGTGAGGTTTCTGACTCAACACTGTTGTATTGATTAACCTTGTAGTTAGCTTTGGTTCTTTTCAAAACTTGTGAAAAGGCATCGTTGCTTCTGAAAATTGGTAAGAAATATTTTATCCATTTATGACCCTATGGAGACCTACTTTAAATTATGCTAGTTTGTCTCACTGAGGACCAGAAAGAATCGGGAGCCGTGTAACATATTCTACACCAGCTTGGCTTTTCTTTGTGCAACCACTTGACTGGGAAGTATGTGTTGGAGATGTCGGTGCTTTACATTGAAAAGGTGACAGATTTCCCAAACTGATTTTTGCTTGTATTTTTGGAAGGGATTTGTTGCTATACAAGGTATCTAGTAAATAATCACAGGCTTTAGAAGTCAAATGTGATACAGCATTTCTACATACAAGCCACAGAGCTGAAAGTCCAGCAAGCAGCCTTCCTGAACTGCCAGGCTTTAGTCTGTCTTCTTGAAGTGTACCAAATGCAGAACTCTTGAGATCAGAGATCTCGTGAATCACCCTGCCTCCCTGATTATCTTGCCATGTGTTATGTCTTCTGGTCAAGAACTGACAAGAAAACAAAATGTACTTCAGGCACTTGTTGCTTTTTGCAGAATTACCTTTATTACTTTTCTATATTTTGTTATCTAAGCCTAGATTAAGGAAGGTATTCACTGTAGTGTTAAAACGGTGAAGTGTTGTTAGAAGCGTCAATCCTTGGTTAATTTCTACAAACATCCCTGAATTTGTGACAATACTGCTATTTCTTGAGGGAAGAAAATTCCCCTAATTGCCTTTTGTAGTAACCCTCCATTTATTGAGGGAGGGGGATTACCTTTTATTTTCTTCTATTTGTTAGAAACAGAGGTTGTGCAGTGCCTGCTGAATGAGGCATCAGGCACTGTAGCAACATAAAAGAAGGTGTAGTGAGGTAGATGGAGTTTTCAACTGAAATGTATTGAATAATTCCAGAAGAGGAGAGCTTTTCACAACCTGTGTCCTTTGCCCTAAAAAAGACTTTTGGATCGTTCCCGCTACCACCAGTGTTGATTTTCTTTGTTCTATGTCCCCTAAGGGGAATCATGAAAGTAGCAAGAGAAAGAAATCATTCCTATATTTTCTTGCCAAGAGCATTTTCCCTATTTTACTATAAATGAGCACCATGGAGGAAGTGGAGAGGGGGAAAAATCCTGCAGATCCTTACACACCCTGAGCAAAAGCTCAGCTGTTACAGAGGATGAAGCTTATGATTGCCTTTGAGAGCCCTGATAGACCTTCTTGCAAGAATCAGGCAACTGGAATGAAGAAGGCCCCTGCTGGTAGAGGGCTGGGTATTGATCACTGTATGGTGTGATCAAAGATAAAAGTACATTATGTACAGCATATATAATGGGAACTTAGAATCTTTTTTTACATGTTTAAATTCTGTATTTTAAATGGCAGGAATTTACCACTTTGATATATTGCTGTTAGATTCAGTGGGAAGAATCTTGAACTTCTTTTGCTGCCAAGTACACTTGTCCGTGAGATTTTTCATTATTGCATGCAAATAGTTTATAGCATATAAATACTTAGGCTGGGTGCTCTGTAAAAGTAGGCTTTTGACCTTTCTATTTGTTGGTATACATTTAACCTTGCAGGTTTCTATCAGTCTTGCAGCTCGGTGCCATTTTCCTCTGCTAAAATGTGGCAGCAATGCAGTGTTGGGTGATTTTCTGAACCGTTCTTGAGCTGTTTCTCATGTATTAAGGGAGTCTTTAATTAAAATGAGCAGTTGCAATTTAACATTTTGTATTTCAGCTCAGGCTGATTACTTCCCATTTAAAAACTTGCTCCTGCTGTGCAGTGATAGACTGTGCAGGCTTTTGGGGTTTAACTTCTCTGCCTCTATAGAAACTTCAACTACAGTAGGTAAGTAAATCAAGGTGTCCAATTTAAATTCATTACAAATGCTGCATCATTATTGTTTAGCCAATTTCCATCATCCCCTTGCAGATACTTTGGTTTCCTTATTAGTAGACATCCCTGGATGCTCCTGGCCCGGAAAGTCATGTGAAAATTCCTGTCATTTCCTGTGCTGCAGGAAAGCTGCCTGCATGTTCCCCGGTCCCACAGAATCATTGCCAGCATTTTTCTTTTGCTTCCTAGCAACTGCCAGTTTGGCAAAAATGAATGTGTGGGACCTGGAACTTTCTAAGCTGCAAGAGATGCAGAAACAAGGCTCTGTTTGTATTGCATGGATGTGTTTTATAGTTGTTTGAATAGCAAAGAGGTGTCAGTGTCACCAGCCTGCCAGCATGAGAGATCAAGGAATAAATTTTCAGGGCAAAAGATATCCCTCCTGTGTAAGAAGTGTTTGTAGAAGAGAGAAAAGGCAGCATGAAGAAACCACTACTATGTAACATGTGGTACCATTTCTGTATGTAACTAATGGTCTCCAGCCTTGGCCGCTGCAGTCAGGAGTGTGAATGCAAATTTAACTGGGATGGTTTTCAAGAACTGTGTTATTCAGATGCAGTGTTTTCAGCAAAGAGCTCATGGTGAGATAATCATCTCAGTATAAAACTGCCTGCTCACTTGAATTCTGCAGCCCACACTGAGCTTTGTGCATCTTCCATCTCGTAAGTTTTGGTTTAAACTCGATCTGAGGCATGTTGACACTAGCTGCCAATACCATGGACTGCAGAGTGTGCATGTAAAAACTGTCACACCTCTGGCTCATCCCTCACTCATGTGAGGGAATCCTGCATTGTCGGTGTGGTCTTTGCCCTGCTTAACCCTACTTTCTACTTTTAAGAAAGGTGTTTTGTTCCTCCCTCCTCGAAATTGCAAAGGTCACTGTCTCTTTTTGATCCTGCCAATCCCAGTTACAGAATTGCCTGGTGCTTGTTTAAGAAACCAAAATGCAACACCCCCAAACACTTTGGATTTTGGTTTCCTTATTCCTTCTCTCTACTTGCATAACCTGCAGTCATGCTTCTGCATAGTATTTCTGAGAGGAACCACGAAGCAACTTGCTTTGCACTGAGAATTCATAACTAAATGTTCTTTTTTATAATGTTTTGTCTCTTCAAGCGCATCTAAATTCTAACTTTTGAAGCACCTGATTCATTTTTCTTCAGAATGTTGGAAACAAGTTCTCCCCTGGCTGAGATGTTGCACAAAGCATTGCAGCCTGCAGCAATCTTTTCTTTTTAATCTGGAGTTTTAGTAAACCCTCAAAAAATTGGGTTTATAATTGAAGTGACAGCACAACCCTAATTGTAGCACTGCTGGCACACCTCCATGACCACAAGCATACATTGCTGCAATTTTTAAGAATAAAATTAATCCCGGCTCTGCTGGGCAGTGGACTTTGTGCTCCCTGCAGTTTTCTGGATTTGTTAGGTTTTCATCCAAGTCTGAAAATTATAATTCGTGGCGCTGAGGATGGAGCAGCTACCTCTCCAGTTGGCATAAATCAGTGTGATTCAACTGGAGGCAGTGATGTTGTGCAGATTAGCCTGAGGTGATAAAGTGGCATAGTACATTTAAAAAAATGTGAGTTTGTAACATGGAGGGAATTTGTGTTTTCTCAGGTGAAATAGCTAGTATGTTTGATTGGGGGTTTTAGTGTACAGTAATACTGAAAGCAGCTGAAATTTCCAAGTCCCATTTTGTACAAGGAAACATCTCTTCAGTAAAGAAAATGGGGCAGCTTCCTTAACCACACTTTATGCAAAATCTTTTCTGTGAGTTGTTGAATTTCAGAAAGATCAGACTGTTCTTTAAGAACTTGGATCATGATCTTACATCAGACCTGAGTAACCTGAGGTGCTGGGTACACTGTAACCCTGTGGCCAGAATTTACATTGTATAGTGACAGGTATAGGAAAGAAAAATAGACCAGTGTCATCTTCAGTTCTCATGCACGTCTTGAGATACAAGCTGGCATATGAGTATGTAACTCCAAATCACTTGTGGTGTAACACATCTAGCCATGGGACTCCAGGTCTTTGGCAAGAACATAATGGCGTATTATTAGATACTGCTTGTTAATTCCCATTGTTGGGAGCGACAAGTGGAGCAGAGTGTCACAAAGGTCATTCTAACAAGTGAGGAAAAAAACCCACCACCACCTACTTTGAAATAGCTTGCAGTCAGCTCAACAGACAGAAGTCATGGCCACGAGGGCAGTTGAGGGATCTATACTAACAGTTCTCAAGTAGCAGATAGTCTAACCAAGCTGGAAGAAACGGGCAATCTTTCACACCTTGCCAGGACTATTGCCATTTGCTTCAGCACTTCTGTCACTTGCTATCTACTTTTTTTACTACTGCCAGCAAATCTGCTGCCGCTGCTTCCAGTTCAAGAAACAAGGCGCAGACACACCCAGGCTTAATCCCATGTGAAGCCAGCACAGGTCTAGCAGAGCTTTTTCATTTGGGCTGTACAGAAGGTGCCCACTGCATGATTACTGGGATTTGCTGATCTGCGTGCCATGCCTTGTTCCTGCATCCTCTTTTCTAGAGGTGTGCCAAGAATGCAAAGGCAGCTGGATACCCCTCCTCCCTGTGACAGAAGGGAAACCGAAGGGTCAGTGTTTATAGAAGATAAATGTTGGCCTTGTCTTGGAAGGGTCTCTTCTGGACCAGGCTGAGGTCAGAAGCTGCAGATACTATTGCTGGTCCTGCCTTTTTTGAATGAACTGATAAATGTTTTGTCATTTAACATCTGAGACATCTCACAAGTATCCCTGTTAAAGGGCACGTAAATGTCAGTATAAATTAATGTGTTTAGTGCTTGAGGCAAGCCTGCATGCATATAATAGATTAACTGCACTGTTACGAATTTAAGATTGCATTGCTTAATATTCCTTGATAGCTCTTGCTTCAGTATGAGTCCTGCTTCTCAGGTCAAATAGCTCCATGCTTCCACCATAATCCCTGTGGGGTTGTTCAAATTGTATTTGATTCTCCCTTAAGGAGCATATGGGGGAGGCACATGACAGAAATCACTGTAAACATACCAGTCTGCATCACTTCCACCAGCAGTTCTCACTGGTGTTATCTCTGACACCCAGGCTAACTTTCTGTAAGCATCATGCAACATCATGAGTAATAATCTGTTGTTAACACACTGTCCATCAGAAATGTTTACTCGCAGAGTGACAGCTAGCACATCTGGACTACATGCCCTGTTTGATCTGAAATACAGACTCGCTCTACTGTAACAATGACAAAACCATACCATGGTTGTGCAGTTCAGAGCATATAAGGACTGTATTGATGTCTGATTAAATTTAAAATATCTATGTAAATATAATTCTATTGGGTATTATAAAATATGTAGTAACAAATATTATATAAAAGGAAGAAGACAATCTGTAGTAACAGACCTCTAGTATTTTCTGCAGTGTCTACCTTTACAGTGTAATTGGTACTACTTAAAAGTTGTAAAACCTAGTTAAAGAATGACTTTTATAAGTGCACTGTTTACTGAATGCACTGTAGCAGCATAAAACATGTATAAAGTCTATCTTAATACTTCTGGTAAATGTCTTGTGTCAGACCATCTCGATGGTCATCAAAGCTGCATATTCATGTAAATGAAGAATTGTGTTCCACGCTTTATTGCAGAGAAGGCTTTTTGAACATGGATTATATCTTTTGCAGACGTAAAGGGGGACTCGATAGACATCCCTCACCACCTGGGAGACTCACACAGGACTTTTTGTTGCCCTGAGTGACTCAGTGGAGGAATACTACATCTGTCCCCTGCTACTTGCCTTTCCTTGTGTCTTTAGGACCCATAGGGGGACAACAGCTTAACCTCAGCCTGCCTGAATCCCAGGTATAACATCTCCAGAGGAGTTCACTTTGCTAGTGAAAATAGTGGCTGTTGTAGACTCAGGCCAAGCAGATAACATTTGCCCTCAAGCCTATTAAGTGGACAAGCAAAGCCTGACCATTTGCCCTATCCATACCATTAACACATTTGGAGTAGCAACTGCATTTTTCTCCGGGGAGGCATTCTTTTCTTGCTATACCCTGTAACTTTTCCAGTAGACTATGGTTGTATGTACAGGACACAGGTGTAATACTTGTCTAAGCATACAGAACAGAGCTTGCAAGCTAATAAAATACGTATTAGAATAACTGTTAACGTTTAATAGATCATCATTTCAGACCAAGTCACTCAATAAATTGTTAGGTTATACATAGTGGGTTTGTTTCCTTCCAAAAATATAAACCATTTATATGCTTCAGACTGATGGCTCGTGTCTTACCCTTATTAAAACTCGCAAGCTGTAGGTTTCCCTTTTAGATTCCTGATTAAGTTTTCTCTCAAGTTTCCCTTTTACTTACTCCAAAATGAAGTAACAGCCCTCACAAGTAGATATTTATGTTTTCAGAATGTAAGTGCAGGAGATGAGAGTAGGGAAATGGGGATAACTGGAAGGGGACAGATGAGAAGTAATGACTTTTATTTATTTTCTCTAGATCATGTTTAGCAGGATTCTGTGTAATGAGGTTTTTTGTGGTCTGAAGAAGTCTGAGATGCTTGTGTTCCTTGGTTAAGGTGAAGAATCAAATAGTGCTGGATGGTTCACTTAGAACGGTGCCGTAAGGCAAGAAAAAGCACTCTGGCATGTCACATGAAAAGAATGATCAAATAGATGTTTCGTGACTGGAAAATGAATACTAAAGGGACTTACAAGGCAGAAAAAATAATTACGTAGAGAATACTCTCAATTTTACCTTTAATGATCACCCTCTTTTCTAGAGGAGCTCCACCTTTAGACAAGAATAATCATTAAAAGACTCTAATTTATATAATTTTATCCTTTGAAACTACTGTTCTTCATAAGCCTAAGAGTGTCCTTTTGCAATAATTATTCATTCTAAGAGGTAGAGATATATGGTGGGATTTTTCCTTTGGTCTTTTACACCCTAGGGGAAGAGCTTGTTTGGGGATTTTTGTAGTGGTAGATGGTATATAAGGTATACAGGAAAGGTTAAGTTAAAGAGGAAAAGGTAAAGGTAATCTTGGCATCTAACTGAAATTAGAGCCTTACCTTCAGTGACAATGAATTATTAACTGGCAGGGAAGTTACTGAAAAACAAAGGAAGGGTGTGTAGGTATTCCCCAGAAAGACCTGATCGTGTCACAGTCTGAAATGAAGTCTATGGAAAACTTGAGACTGATGCTGAGCTCTTTCCCCTGAAGAGGCCTGTAGGAGTGTCATGGGTTTCCTAACTGCAGTCATGATCTAATCACTGGCAGCAGCTTGCAAGCAACCTGCCTTTTTCTAATTAGTAAATAGAAGAGATTTCTAGAGTGAAAGTAACTGGATGTTTGGATCCTTCCACATCAGATGAGCGGTTACACTGTAGGTTCTATGCAGGTGAACTGTTTCTAGAAATTGCAGCTCTTCATGAAATTCCTTATTGTCTTGTAGCTCTAAAACTGTAGATGAGTGTATGTCTGTACACTCTGGTTTCTGCAAGGGATATCTGTGAGAAAAGCGGGAATATAGCAGCTATTGTGACCTTTAATTTCCTGATGCTGGACTTGCAATGTGAATGTAGGACACTGTCACAGAATTTTGTTAATCTCTTTACTTGCTTTGTGCAAGGTATAGTGATTAACGTAATGAAGAAGCTGAATGATGTTATCTTTTATTTCTCTGCACCGAAGGTACTCTTCAATTTGTACTCAGTTGTTCACTTTATAAGTAGGTGGAAGTATGTGTGCGTAAGAGGCACAAATTCAATAAACATAGCAAAGTTAAAACCAGCATTGAGAAAATGACTGAATCCCCTGGGCTAACAAGAGTCCTCTTGTTTATGTTTTTATATATTTCACTGGACAGTTTTTATGTTAAAGCCAGCTGTCACAACCTGATGTTTCACAGCCTTCACTGTTGGAACATGCGTGTGTTCTGGCATCAGTCTATGTGGAATATCTGTTTGAACAAATGTAGTATCAGGGCATGCCAACTATGGCCGTTTGCATTTAGTTATAGCAGTTGCTGAGTGTACCTTGAGGGTCAGCATTCAGCAGGGAATTAAGTAAATTTTGGCATCTCTCTAATAATACTTTGACTTCAAAATTTGTACCTCATCATAGTATATGGGGCAAAAAATAACTTTTCTGTTGAAGCTGGAATAGCTTGCCTGGCTGCAGGGACCAGCATAGCTGTGAGGACTCAGTTTGCAGTTGGATTGTGAAGGACATTGCAAAGGCTTAAGTGAAATGTAAGTTCTGAACTGAAACACTGATCCCTAAGACCACTGTAAAAAAACCCCAAACCATTAACTGCTCCCTGGACTGTTTCCTTCCACATACTCTTTCTAGCTGCAAGAAGATTTCTAAGTAAATATCCTGCTCCCGTGAGTAACCCTATAATAGCAGCACAGGTTTTTGTTGCCCATAATCTGATTCTTTTTACATTCTGTAGGAATCCTTGTATAAGGGTACAAATAATTTATTAGAAACAGTAGAATATGTATTAGGCCTAACTGCATTCAAAAGCTTAGAAAGTTCTCCAAAAATAACCCAGTGAGGTCACAGTTTCATTCATGGGAATGAATGTAATATACATGCAATGCCTGCCATAAATGTTCCTTTCTAAAACTTGCAGCACATTCACCTTATTTGCAGTGTTGAGTGAAGTGAAAGAATCAGATAGTCTGTACTGGACCAGTTGTACACAAATCCATTCATCATTAATCACACTTGGGGAGAGGGTGCCCTTTTTGGAGTGAATTATTGTCAGAAAACTACAAACAGCACAGCCAGATCATTGTGTAGAACAGTTTCATACACAAAAGGAGTAACAAGGAAAGTATTTGGAAAATCAGAAGAGTCAGGTCAGTGAATTAACTTAAGTTTTAATAGAAATATTCTAATTAATCAATTATACCTGTAACAAGTGTGATGTCTACAAGTAGTCTAGATAAAAAATAGTAAAGAAAAGGAAGTATTTCCTTCCACAGATGTAGAAAGGCTGATCCTGACAACTCCCATTGACCTCATATTCAAACTCAATGAAATAATGGATCACAGTTAATTTTGGGGCCTGTCTGTTCCTGGTGGGAACAATATGGAGCAAATACACCTCAGGGTGGTTCTGCTGAGTGTTGTTTGAATACTGTCTGGCATTCCTGGGGAGCACAAGTGTTGCTCCATCTTGTGTCTACTTTCATAGTTGTGGTGGGAATTAAAATGAGACTTATTTATATCTGATTGTAACACTCCTCTTGAGGTGCAAGGAAGGAGCAGGAATTAGTTTGTGTTCTCTGAAGAGTTCAAGGGCTGTAAAATCTAAGTGGTCCATTTATATGACATAAAGGGATAGAAAAAGTCCTGGTTGTTTCCCTTCAGTTCCAAATGCTGAAGGAAAAGCCAGCTGGATCAAAGCATGTTGAATACACTGAATCATGACTGTTCTTGAACCACTGCAAGTTAAGAAAGCTGAACCGATGAATTGCAAACTGCAGGCACCAGTCTTTAATGCATAGATGCCAAATCTATTTTATATTCTGGTGTGCAGAAGGGCCGCTTGCAGAATTTAGTACCTCTGCTGTAAGTTATACACAGATAAAATCTAAATTTGAATACCAGTATGCTGCTCCTTGATACTTGGCACTGCCTGAACCAGTTTGGGACTGATTTGCTTTGGGCCATAGCTATCCTTGCATGGTGTTTCTTCCTAGCTTAAACCCCTCTGAGGAAGATGCAATGCAAATATGAGTTTACTGCTTCCAGGCTTGAACTGGAACCTCCAGACAGGTCCGCAGAGCTTCGTGAAATCTTATGGCGTGAGTCAGAGCTCTGCCCCATGCGTTGCTATGCAGTTTTGACATGAGCCAACATTCATGAGGAGTCCATGGGCCAGGAGATATTTTGCAGACTAGGTAAGCCCACCAGCTGTTTGCTTGGCACTCACGCTCTAATTCCATCTTCAGAAGTATTTTTTCCGACTTGCGTTACGGACCTCCATGGTACACCTTTGTTGAGAGAAGGCTGCTCATGGGAGAAAATGTTTTGCAAGGTCAAGCCCAAGAAAAGGAGAATGTGTGGTTACACTGAATATAAGATAAAAAGCATGTATGTGTTACACTGAATTTGTATTGAATTCAGGTATTACACAAGGAAAGGTCTGGAAAACTGAGCAATAAAAGAGGTTCCAAGACTAGCAGCAGTCAGATACAGTTTTGAGTGTTTAATTTCTCTCTGCATAGTATTCCACTGCAAGGTATAAATATTGCTTTATATCCACAACTAGGACATGCAGTTAAAAATATTTATTTAGGATATTTCAGATCCATCTGAAATAATTCTGAACTTGTGTATACACATCAACTGTTTGGATTGCGATGTGAAGGTCCAAGTTTTAGATTTTTTTGCTTTACTGGTAGATGGAGAGAGTTTTTCTTAGTGCAAAGCCAGAGGATTTTGGTGGTTGACATAACATATATAGTGCTACAGAATAGCTTATTCCAAAGAAGCAGGAGAAGGACACCATGATTATTTTTAAATATTAATATGTGTAAATTCCCAATATAAATCATATAATGAGTGTCTCTGATGGGGAAGTAGAGCACTTTATCAAATATGGATTAGATTTCTGTTGGCAGCTATGTATTTTCCTAAATTCAAATGACAGGTTTTTGTCCAAGAAGACGTCTTTAATTTTCTATCTGACCTGAGTGATTTGCATACAAAGGGCTATGGCAAAAAAAGAACCCCACTTAAATGTTGGTATTTTTATTGGTTTAAAAAGACTTGCGTCTGCACCCTTCATTTCAGAAGATGAACATCTCTCTCAAGATCTGTATATAGATAGCAATTACAGAAAGCAGTTCGCCCACACATACAGTGGCTTAACTCTTTAATAACAGCCTATTTTTGCAAAAAAAAACATAAGCCCATCTCGATGCGTTCTTGTTATTCTGCAGAATTTCTAATTTCCTTATACTCTTTGGGAGTATGAGCTGATAGCAGTGTCAAAGCACTACTACACCAGTGTCCACACACTCGGGGGAAAAAAGAGTGGTAAGCCTGAAAAGCTTTTTATTTATTTCCATCTTAGTCCCAATAAAGAAATGAGCAATAAAATGCTTCTACCGCACATAATGCAGAAAATTGGTTAATATCTTATGAACAAAGAATAATTTAACTTTACCCTAGCTAATACTGAGACAGCATGTATAAACCCCTGAAAACAAATGCTGTGATGTGAGGTTTGAGTACCATTTATGTAGTGCAAAGCCGTGTTTTATCTTATAAGAAAACTCAGCTTGATTCTTGCTATTTTTTGTGCTCTGTTGTTTCATTGTTATCTTTTCCTTCCCATCTCTGTGTACACTTTTAGTATCTTGCATAAGTATTTATGTGTTAATTTGAATTCAGATCCGCCATGACAATCAAAGCTGTCAAGTACCATAGGGGATGTCTTTGAGGACCCTTTCGGCTTCCATTTGTCTACTGACCTCCAGTTGCTCTTCCATAGAAGCCAGCACATCCTTTACTTGTTGAGGAACAAAAGCTTTTTGGATAGGGAAAGTAGCATTAAGAAGTTCTTCCACAAAAGGTGCAAGAGAGGAGTTGTGAAAAAATCATAGTTATGGGGCTCTACTTTCGTCTTATTCATTCTTTTGAAACCGTTTAACTATTCTCTCATATTTTTTCTTCTTGCTAATGCGCCAGCACCAGAATCAAATAATTTGCCCTGAAACCACCCCTAAATATGCTTTGGTTTAGAGGAAAAGCCTCTGAAGCTGTGGAAATGGGAGATGAGTGCCATTGAGGTGAAAGTGCAGATCTGCTAATGGAGACTATGGATGATATGAAGTATTGTATAGCTGACATGCAAAAGGTATTTGGCTTAAAGGCAGTTGCCAGAAATCTTTCCTGGCCCACTGTAAGTTGCAGGTGGGAAGGGCAATGGAAAAATCAGGAGGGAATTAAAGAAAAAAAAAGAACCCCCCCCCCCAAAAGCAAACCCCATCCCAGTTAATGCAAAACTGTTCTGATCAACATAATTTAAAACATCCTTCATTATCTGGATAGGAGTAACACAAGAGACAAGTGTGTGTTTATCTGTCTGTATATTTATGTATGCACTTTTTGACTTCGGAGTTCTGTTCCTGGCAGTGCCATCTGGGTCTTGTATCTCTGTTCCCTCTCATCCTGTACTTAGCTTATATAGATTCTGGTCTTGTGACTGTCTTTTCATAATATATACATATGTTTCCTAGCACAGTTACCAGCTTAATCCTGATTTTAGGCTACACAAAGCCTCAGTTAATAAGCAATGGTAATATTCACCACATAGATGAAAAAATGGGGGGGGAGAGAGCTTCAGATGTGCAGTGGGTGTTTCCCCCTTCAGCTGGCATGGGCTTTGTTATCTCTGATCTATGGCGGTTACTAGAAGAGTTAACTTTTATATGACCAGGCATTGTTTTTTGGCAAAATGGATTGCAGGATGGACTTTTCTGAAGGCAGAGGAGCTCTGTTGTTGTTTGAACTTGAATATTATTTGAAGTTACTCTTCTTTTTTTTTTTTTTTTGGCCTCTTGGGCATAAATGGAACAGGTGTGTGTTTGCCACAGGCCACAGCTCAGGAAAGCTATGTCAAAGCACAATGAGGTCATTGTGAAACATCAGTATTCTTCCCGAGACCTGGCTATTACAGGCAGCTTCAGAAAGCTCTGCAAACTGGATTCCAGGTGATAGACAGAAAAGACTCCAAGAAAAATCTGTATGTCTAACTAATTGTGTTTGCCCAGTGAGAACTACATCTTATCACCTATCTCTGAACAAGCTATTTAAAACAACTGCTGTTGACAGTGAAGTGGGTTTGCACACGTCCAGTGTTGGGTTGATCTCTGAGTGCTAAGGACATCTGGTTTCTTTAAACAAATCATTCTGCATATGAACAAAGTGAATATTTTCAGTGTAAAGTGTGCTTTGACTTTGAGTGTGTCAGGAAATACTGTACCCACTAAATGATTATTAAATGGAGAGGAGGGAGGAGTTCCCAGGCATTACGGAGCCGGCTTTTGCTGCCGGAGTCCTATCTGACACCACCAGCCCTCTGCCAGGAGTGAAAGAATATGTTGTATAACTCACTGGCTCTACCATGTACGTAGTGGTACTCTGCAAATAAACTTTCTATCCAGGTATTTTTGGACTTCTGCCTCCAACCGAGCGGATAAGGAGCATTTATGGCTCCAGCAATAAAATAGTGCAGATGTTCTTTTTTTGTATGTGCGGTACTAAAAAGGAAAGCCATGCTATGCTTTTATCAGATCTACTTGAAGTCAGTACAAGTGTAGCTCAGGGTTGGGATTTATGCTTTCACAGCAATGTATCTTTTTACTCCAAGAAGACTTTCAGTGTTTGTGCTTAAAGACCCATGTTAAGCCCCTCAAAGTGACAACAATATGGTTTTCTTTGTGAGATCTGAATGTGTCTGGATTAGGTCACTTCACTCTTTTATAGCTTTAACCAGCTTCAACTTGTACTGTGGTGACACACATCTGCTGACTCGATGGATCAGTGCATTAAGCTTCAGGCTGACTGGTGGGCCATGCTTGAAAGACTTTTGGCATGTGCTGGTGCCTGCATTTTTCACCCTTGACTGAAAGCATATGCTTCATACAATTGAGACAGTGTTAGCATGTGGGTCTCAGGCAGCCTCCTACACATCTGGCAGAGCCTGGCCCTCCTTCCAGGTGAATCATCTCTCCTGGGAGGGTGGCTTGCAGCACTGTGGCATCTGCAGAGTGGCAGGAAGTGTCTGAATTCATCTGAGAGTGATTTTTATCTTCACATGCTTTTCCAATTTCATCAGGCCCCTCATGCTACATTCCAAGTGACATGATTAAACCTGCCAAAGACAAAGGGAGGCTGATTGATAAAAATTATCTTTGACCCTTCACAATCTGTCATAGCTTAAGATAGTAGTAATAATAGTAGTAATGATGGAATGAAATAAGTGTTATGCGAAGGAAGCTATTATTGTTTGAGTAATATTCTGTAAAACAGGATTACTTCCTTGCTTTTTGTTTCCATTTTATCACATAAATTAACTTGTCATCAGCATAATGGAAGAATGGACTGCAAAGGATTATAAACTTTACGTTGACTTTAAGTGGCACTTTTCTGTGATTTCCATTGTCTTGGTTTTATTTTAGCATATAGGTTTGAAGGCACTAATAAAGATGCAGGCCAACAGCAAAGGATCAATTTTCAGAGAGAAGGTTAGACATTTAGGCAGGAGTGTTTTTTAACAAGGAGTGTATGGATCTATTCTTCTCACTACGGAAAGAAAATCTTTGAAGGAAGGTTCTAAACATACCCAGTACTGAAAAGCAAATAGAATGTTTTATAAGCTCAGTACATAAAAATATTTTTATTCTTTAGTCTGCTGCACTAGTCCAGGCACTTGGGTTATGTTTCCTCCCAACCAAGCATCTGGACTGATACAGATGATCTGCAAGAAAGGAGATTAACTCTTTGCACCCTGAGATGTGTTGCAGATCTGTTGCATGTGCTGGCATTTCAGTAATGCCACTGAGAAAAGGTTTTGATAGAAATATAGTCAGGTTCTTGTTGTCTTTAGAATGTATCCCTGATTTTGCCAGAGGATAATGAAAAATGGGCTGTAAAGCATATAGATGTGTTTTGTACAAATATGTACAGATCTGCATAACTTACGCTGGAGAGAGCATAGTGCGCATTTAGCTCTTGGTTAGCGTAGTGTTAATGACAGATAATTCTGTTGATTTCGTTTCAGTTATTCTGAGTGAATGCATCTAGTGAGGGCAGAATCTGACCCACTCTGCTTTGATGTGTGTGCTCTGCTCTGTCAGGAGCTGCTAGGTTCTTTTGAACAGATGCCTGTATTCTACTGATACGCAGGGTCATTAAAAAGATCAAGATGACCAAGCCAGAGACGTTCGGATAGCTGCAGACAGCTGCGCTTTGCCTCTGCAGTCCACATGAGGTGGATTCTTTCTGAATTTTCCCTCTGAGGTTAGTTGTGCGTGGGAGCATTTTGCATACTGACCACTGCCAAGCCTCAGCCCAATGGCTGGATGTACGATTCTGGGCAAAGATTACAAGTTACAGCTCTTTCTGAGAAAGCTGTAGGTTCCCAGGTATCATGTAGGAGGAAATCCATGCAGGGCTTGAGTTGGACAGGCTATGAGAAAGTTGCAGGGCTTTTCCCAGAGAGACAAGGCAGAACATAAATAGTTGCTGAGTGTATTGTTTCTGTACTTGCAAAGGTTTGCTGTTTAGTGTTCTGTAAGTACAGGACTTTGCAGTTTTCTGCTACCACAGCAAAGCAGCTGGTCACCGAGTAGCTGAGTCAGTGTTAGATAGCCTCTGAGGCTTCCTTCCAGACACTTCATGGAGGAGTTAAAATTGCAAAGAATGCTAAGATTTCCTCAAGTGATTGCAATGGGTACCAGCCATCAACTGTATCAGGAAATAATATTTCAAATCTTGCCAACTTGCTAATGAGAAACTTCTTTGTTCCTCTGTGAAGAGAACAGTTATATCTTCTCAAGAACCAAATGTTTAATTCTACCTGTTCAGTGTTGAGTTTGTGCCTTTTTATTTCTCTAGTGCTGTTATAAAGTGCCTTAATTCAGTGTAGATTGTGCCAGTATGCATTTCTTCATTTTGTTGGGGCTGTTCAGCTGAGTGGAGACCTCATAGCAGCCTTCCAGTATCTGAAGGGGGCCTACAGGGATGCTGGGGAGGGACTCTTCATGAGGGAC
>JASSUY010031689.1:0-10389 GCA_032466535.1 Forpus xanthops | reverse complement strand
TTGTGTATTGGGGCTGTTCCTGGCTCTCTATATAAAATCAGGGGTTTGTTCCCCCCTCTCCATTTAACGCAACAAGAAGACACTCACATATTTGCCTGTAGTTTGAGTAAATGCGATACCCTTAATTTGAAAGTCTGTGTGTTTTCCTCTGTTCTCCTCACTGATAATGATGCTTTCCCCAGACAATACTGGGCTAAGCATTGCTGAGGGCCACACAGAAGCTTTGCTGCGGGAGTCCTTCTGTAAAACATTTTAACTGTGTCAAGACTGCCCACCCTGGACATTATTTGCTGAAGTGTTGGACTTTTAAGCACTTCTCCCTCGAGTATCCGGATGATTTGGGTCCAGGCTCCTAAACATTCAGTCTATCTGTGGAAAATGCAGAAAACTAAACTCAAGGTTCTGTTCTTGAATATTTTTTTTCTTTCAGTGGTCCACCAAAATCTGCAGAAATGGAAGATCTTTGAAGGATGCTTGGTTTAGTTCTTTTTTTTTTTTTTAATATTGCTTCCAGTATTTTGCATCACAGTATTCCCCAGTTTTGTTAAAGTACAAATACAATGGATAGCTTTCTTGAAAGTGTTACAAAAATAGAGACCACAGTTTGAATTACAACCAGGCCTACAGCTTTTCTTGCTTTTTTCCATTTGGAAGCTTCCTTATATTATATTTCCTTTCCATTGTTTTTGCTCTGGAATGCTTTTGAAAGGCCTGGATAAAGAATTTTCATTTACTTCCCTGGGTAAAGGTGTTAAACTAATTGTCTATGGTATTGTACCTCACCAGCACCAGACATAATTGTTGGAAGCTTTATCATTTGGGATTTTATGAAGAGAATAAGGAGCATAATAAGTATTCTTGTAGTGCCAAGGTAAAGTAGCTTTATGTCTGAAAGTTAAGAGAAGCTTCAAGAAACAGAGGGCCTTCATTTTCCCTTTTGATAAACCATTTGCTATTTGCACATGATGATTTAAACTCCATATGAAAAAACTGTAATGCTTTAAAAGAAAAACAGCCAGAGGGAAATGGTGTCTTTCACTATACAGCACACAGTTACTAAAGGTAGAGCAGAACACTTCAACAAATAAAAGGTCATATGAGTTAATTAGGCTTTCTTCATCTTCCATTTAATAAGAAACAAAGTTACCATGGAGACTGTATAATGCATTCTATTTTCGTACAAGAACACCTTTTAGAGAGAACATATTTAGTAAAGAATTTTCAAAGTTAATGCTCCAAAAAGAAAACACATGAAACCTTTACTTATTCTCTCCTTCATTTGTTTGTGCATTACTGGTTATATCCCTGATGTCTGGTGGTTATCTGGGAAGAGTTCTCTGTGGTCGCCATAGAATAAATATGCGGAAATAGCAATATTGGCAGGGACACAGCCTTACCTATCTTGAGATTGCGAATCAACAGGAGAAATCATCTGCAGATCTGATACTCCTGGGACTGCTGAATTCTTCGAATCACCACTGCGTTGCTTTCTAATGCCATAGACCTTAAATTCCCTGTGTCTAAATTGCTTTGGGCCTTATATTACTGCAGTAAGGCCTTCACAGAACAGAGAGAAGTCTCTTTCTTGAGCCCTACATATTCGATTCTTGGAAGGGCATTGAACCAGGACTAGGAGAAAAGGTGCAAAAAGGAGTAGTTTTCCTCCTGGTTTTGTCTGGTATAGATACCTAATTCAGAAGAATGCTTCCCTCTGATGGTTATCTACCAAGACAAATATTTCAACACCACTTTCACCTTGATAGATGGTGTGAAGTACATTCTCAGGCACCAAGTCTGTCTTCTCCAGGCCATGCTTTGAACAGGCAGCTGATTCAGAGCTCACCGTCATTTGCTGAAAGGACACCTACAAGTTTCCATAAGCTGAAGGGGTTGCCATTAGCATTTCTAATTGTTTCAATTTCTGTGAAAAGAAATTTCTCTCATGGAGACTGGGACTAAAATTATAAGACTTTGAGTGTTAATATTCTAGCTTTATATTTCTCTGTAATAATTCATTCAGGTTATTGGATGATATATTTTTTACCTGAAGGAAAAGTCCCAAAACATTTTCTGATTTGTAATTAAGTTCACCTTGACAACAGATTTTTTATGTAAGCTTTCATATGAACACAGCAGAAATTTGCTTCTTCAGTCACAGAAAAGTTAATGGAAATAGATAATAATAAAAAAGGAAATTATATTCAGAAGTGTTTGAAATGTCAATGAATATTATTTTATTATTTAATATTCAGAATATTAGTGCGTAGTAAAAGTTGATTAATCTTACTCAAAATCAGGCTTACAAATTAATTATAAAATGCATATAGTAAAAAAACTGTGGACAGTCATTACCTGTTCTCGAGATTAAGTACATATTGAAATATATATTGCCTATGTACCTTAACCGGTGAAAAACACTCCATGATGCTAAAGGTATTTTTTTTTCTGGTTTTCTCATTCATTTTCAATTCTCTGTTTTCCTTTATACCTAATCCAATTTAAGGAAATAAAATTTCATGTACTTCAAGTTAAATATTTATTTTAAATAATATACAATTCTCAGTGTTTCAACACATACATTGCATTTTGTGGGCAATTTTAAAATGTCTCACAAGGAGCCCTTATCTAGCAGGAAAGGAGGCAAAAACATCTGGACAAGCCTGATTATGGTCTCCAAACAGATCAGGTAGCAGCTGTGTGGAACCGAGCATAATCTGTCATAGGAAGAGCTTACTTGGGGCGCTTGGTAGAAGTGAGACCATTTAGAGGGGAAGTAATTTTTCTTAAATTTATTCCCTGAAGGACAAGAGGAAATATTAAATATTTAATGACTGTGCAGAAAAATAAAATTACCAACTTTAACTCAATTTCCAAGACTGATTGATGCTGTATTATTTCTACGGCTACATAGATGACTAAGAACTTGGCATATGCCCATAGTTTCTTAGAGGCATACAGAGCAGCTAGCAAAACGTTGGAAATATTACTACCTTTGATGGATTTGGTAATTGACCAGAAGAATTACTCAGCACACAAGCCAGACAGATAGATACTTTCAGGATAACACACTCATGTTATGTCATTAAACAGTGATGGTGGGAAAGTCAAAGAAAGTGCTCATAATATACAATTTTTATAAAATATGTACCTTAATGCTTTTTCAGGGTGAAGTCATAACATAGGACTGCTCTTACTATTTCACTGATTTATAGTTGATGTTTACAGAGAATGATGTAAACTTCAGTTGTAATAAACTAATAAATGTTAATATATGAGGTCTTAAATTTAAAATATGAATCTATAATACAACTTTAAAATAAGACTAAGAAAGAAAAAACATCAAAAAGAGTAAAATTAGATACCCTAGAAGCTATGGTTACCAGTGTAATTAAAGCATAAAACCATGTTTTCCTTCCACCAGCCATATTACACAAATCATGTAGAAGAGGACCTGTTGAGTGGGAACTGTATTGTCTAACTTAACGTATGAAAGTGAGATGTCAAGACTGACCTAATTGCTGTAAGATACTTCATGATCAAGAGAGGAGAATAGGCACTGTCAAATAAGGATTAATGTGTCTTTTGTTGGATCTGATCACAGGATCGCAATATAATTTATTTCTCTCCTCTGATAATAAAAGGAGCCCAAGTTGCACAGATTTTCTACTTTTTAGATACTGAAGAAAAGGATGATTAATTCCTCTCATTTCTTGTGAAAACACACTTTCTTTTCAACCTATTCTCCAACTTGGGTACAAGGGGAAGAGTGTAGTGTTTCATTAATACCCAGAGCAGACTGAGCATCTCATGGTTGCTTGCATCTTGAATCACAGGCAAAGTTCTGGGACTGACTTTTTTTGCATGTTACATACATTGCTTACCCTGATCGCAGCTTTTCATTGAAATATTGGTGCTTGAGCTTCGGATGCAAACTATAGATGCAATCTCTCTCCTGCAGAATTGCAGATAATTCAGTTAGATTCTTATATGTAGAAACACTATGGGAAATTGCATTCAAGACAGAGCAAATTGTCCAAGAAGGATTATCCAGATAATTGTAATCATTTTATATGTGTCTTGGAATCAACCAACAACTAGTGTCCCTCATGTTCTTCGAAATGCATGACAGATTAAAACCTGTATTAGGAAAAAGAAACAGAAGTGCCACTGTTGTACTATTGTATAAGGTAATCCTTACATAAGGTTCACAAGAAAAGGTGTCCTACTCCTTCACTGTGCAGTTAGATCCACGTCTATAAGAACTGCTCCCAAGAAATATCTTTCCTGCTCCTATTAGAGATCCAGTTAAGGAACAAAACAAACACACAAAACCTGCTGCAACTTCAATATGAAAATATTCACATCTTCATCATTAACCAATTGGACTTTCATCTTCATATAAACAAAGTCCTTAAGTTCTATGATGAGGCTGAACATGCTTCTTTCGCAAATGATTTAACAATGCCAATCTGGAATTCTTTAATTGAATCACATAGTGTTATTCTTTTTATCAGAGAAATAGGGACTCTTCAACTACATCACAGATGATAAAACATATACCAGATGTGATGCAAGTCATCCAGTTAGAAAGTCTTAAATTGTTTTTTTTTCTTTTCATTCTTTAATTGCAAAGGAACTGGCAGACATATGGCTTTCTGAGGTACCCAGTAATTGCATGCTACAAACATTTTTAATTTTGCTTCTTTGAACACATTTGTTTTGCTTTAATCTCTGTCTGGGTTTTGTGTGTGTTGTGGTTTAAGGCCCTCAAGCCATGCAGTTTTGCTCTCTCCCTCACTCCCCCCTCTTTCTTCCCCAGTCCTGGGGGAATGGGGAGGAGAATCGAAAGAATGCAACTCCCACAGGTTGAGATAAGAACAGTTTAGTAACTAAGGTATAACACAGATCACTACTGCTACCACCAATAATAATAATGACAAGGCAAATACAAGGAAAGAATAAAACCGATTTCCACCCAGCCAGATGAAGCAGTACACCCCCATCACCTGATATCAAGCCTGAACATTCAATGCACCCCCCCAACACACACCTTTCCGGGTCTCTGCTCTCCGTTTTACACCCTGGGCATGACATGCTGTGGTATGGAATACCTCTTTGATCAGTTTGGGTCAGGTGCCCTGTCTCTGCTTCCGCCCAGCTTCCCCTCCACCCTGACAGAGCATGAAACTCAGAAAGTCCTTGGCCAGCCTTAACATTCTAAGCCATAACAATAAATATTGGTGTTATCAGCTCTGTTCCCAAGCCGAACATCAAAAGCGCAGTGTTGCACCAGCTACTACAAAAAAGAGAAAAATGACTGCTGCTGCTGAACCCATGACAAAGTGGAACCCCTCCTATGAAGATCTGCTAAAGTAAGAAGACAATGGTTAGACCTCCCATGCCTGCGCTACTGATCTTCCTACATGAGGTAATTTTCTTCTTCACAGTAAACAACTTCATTAAATTGTAGATGAACAAGTACAAACGTACCAAGACATTCAGCTCAAACTGTTAATTTTTAATGATGCGATTCTTCAAGCAGGAACTGCAGCTGGAGAATTCAGTCTGCTTTTCAGTATTTTTAATAGTTTTATAATTTTTAGGAATTTATTGGATTTACAACTGTGTCCATCACTTTGGTGTAATTCTAAATGTGAAGTAAGAAAAGTATTTTGTAGGGAATTGGTATATGATGAGCAATCTCAGCAAGTCTGCTATGGCTAGAGGTGTGCTTTGGTTAGGCAAACAATTTTGAGATTTGTTGGAATTAGCTGAGATTCTTTGATAAAAAAATGGTACTTTCATAGCTGGGCATTCATCTATGCATCCTACAGAGGATCACTTTGTGGCATTTTAAGGATTTGCATTATAGATGGGGCAGAATATCATCCTGCAAGGGTTTATAATTAAGACTGAGACTGTAGTTTATAGATATAAGTGAACAAAGCAACAAATCCTAAACCGAAAAAGGTATGGTGTTTTGAAAGAAGTAGAAATTCAAAAGAAACCTGAACACACAGAGCCATGACACAGATCAAAAATCCCTGCCATGTAATATTAGGACTGGATTTTATCACATCACCCAAATCCCACGAGTGCCTGACTGGACTGTCCCATTGCCTTGCTGAGTCCATGGGCAGTAATTTTACCTCAGCAGCAGTTACATTGTACTTCTCCATACTCTCTTCAAAACTGAGGAAAAAGTGTCCAAACAGCTATTTTAATTAACTTAATTTCATTACCTGTTCAGGCTGCCTTCAAACTCCACCTGCACTTGTGCTTGGCACATCAAAGCACTCCTAGAAAAGGTCCTGGCACCCCTTTGAGAACGGACTCAATTTGTTTGTTCCACCTGGCATTCTCACTGCAAGGTTTCCTCCAAGAATACCAGCCTCCTACTACTTTTATAATTAAGTTACCACTAATAATAGCTACACTATAGCCATTACTATGATTAATAAAAGCTTAATTAATATGAATTAATTTGGGCGTGGATCTGCCCCATGGCAGCAAAGGCACAGCCATTCTTTCTCGCAAAATATCAGTTTTTTTCCAGTCTGCATACCTGCATGTGCAAATCAGAACTTCCTTACTGAGCCTTTTAGTTATGAAAGTAATTAACAATATTCCTTTTCACTTGTCTGTCTTTCTACTTCATCTAGAATGCAACAACTTGCTCTTTTCTGTGTCCTAACTTCTCAATTTGAACTTAGTTTTTCCATTTTATTTCAACTTAATTTTGCTTAAAAATAATTTTTTTGAGCAATGATTAAAGTAACTGTATACATTAAAAATTGTTGTTTTGGGTTTTTTATTTTTAATGTATGTCTTCACTAGAAGCACTTTATAAAAACAAAATAAATACACACAGGGTAAAGTGTTTCAAAAATTGACTCCATCAAGTGGTAATACGAATCAGAATTGAACCATTCTATCCCAAGTGAAAACAAACTATTACAGTTTTTTTCGTATGAAGGGAAAAGGCCTGAATTCCACAATTCTAACCAAAATAAGAAATTGAGAAATTAAGTTTTTGGTTTTTTTTTTTTTTTTTCAGATTGAATTATAGCCTGTTTTGCGGCTTGGTTTTTAACTTTTAGTCAAACTCACTATATTCTCTAAGCACCTATAGAAATATTTAAACATATGTCACTTCCTCATGAAAGGAAAGGCACCATTAGAAACCTGGCAAATACAGTGTATTTCATTCAGTGTTCAAAATGACAGCATAAAAATTCGATACAGCACATTGAAGCAAAAAGAGAAAATTCTCAGCAGCTTTATTCATTTAGAGAAAAATAAAAGAAATACTGGCAGCCTGAGAAGGAAACCCATTGAATGGGAAGAGCCCTTTAAAATGTTTTTTGCTCTGGATCAGTAACAGAGGAGGACTCACACTGTGCTTAATGTGAAACCATAACATGAAACTTATATATGATATTTATTTGGTCATACTCCTTCTATTCTGCCAAAAATGTTTGAAATCTCATTAGTATAAGTCAGCTCTGTAAGATTCCTACTTGCCAATATTTATTGACAACTGCTTTCAATGAGTAAAACACAGAAACTTGAAAGTTGTTGAAGCTATTTATCAGAGAAAGATAATTCAATAAAATTGAAGGTACTCCACTAGTGAACAGTAACTCTAATAGAAGTGTGCCGTTTGGTAATTTTAGATGTATATAACTGGTTTTGGCCTGTCTTTCTCAATGAAAAATGCTAAATGTTTAACTTTTTTGTCTGCTTGACACCTCCACGCACTTTCATGTGATGAAAAAAATAAATTGTTTTCTTTCAAGTGCCTTTGCATTTGGTCATCCGTGTGCCTGTGCATGTGTCAGAGTATGCTACTGTGCTCTTGGGTAGAGTCCTTATTTCCTTCAATTTCGCAGGCCTAACTAAAACCATTCACAGCACAAGAACTGATGCCATTACACCATTCAAACCAGGGGACAAGATGTATCTTAACAGTAAATCCATTTATTAAACACTGTTGCTTGCAGTCCTCAGAAGAAATTTCTGCAAGAGTTCCTGGAATACTATGGTTGCTAAATTCTGCAATGATGACAACTGTTTCATATAAAGATGAAAATACTTACATGTCTACATGGTCTTTGTTTCTTCAGCGTTTCCCCTTTGCCCTGAAGATACATCTAGAACCCTTTTTTACGTAGCTGTCACTATTAAATGTTTGAAAATCTGTTTCTATATTTGCACAGTATGTGAAGAATATCATATACATTATAATCCAAGCTTTCTATATTATCTCTGAAAGCAACCACATACAGTTTCAGTTCCTTTGCAATAAGCTCAAAATTGATGATTTCATGTGCCAAACATTGCAGTTGGCAGTTCATATCCTAGCCCACGCTATTTAATGGTCTTGGGCAGTGGCCCATGCCTGGTATGTACAGATAGGAGAGGACACAAGTTTCTGGAAACATAAATGGAGTAACTGCACAACTCTTAAGCCTGCTGCCCATCCCCATCTGCATGCTCTGCCTTGCACCACTTTCATACTGTGCAATGCGCAGAATTTTACCAGTAGAGGTGGGCGTTTTGGGAGGTCAATTTTATTCTGTACACATCATGCCTATTCAGAGGAAACAGCAAAAGAATCCCTGCAGAAATGCAATTCTACCCCCTCGGCTCATGCCTGAATTTATTCAAATCAATGGCTCTTTTCTGTTTGCAAGGTTTATGCAGCTATTAAGCCATAGAGACCTGAACTGACAGTAGAGAACTGCGGAAATCTGCATGCTACTACAAAGTTTTATCGTTGTATTGTTGGTTTACTTGCAGGCTTTCCACATCTGCTGCTGATTTACATTATTACAATAGAAAACTCTATTATAAAGTTCATTTTAGGATTAGCATGCTGGCAGTAGCTTGAGAGGTTTGTGTTGATACATCAGGCAGATAAGTCCATATTTTAACATAGCACAAGAAAATTTTCTTTACAGTAAATGGAAGACCACCATACAGATATACAAACATAACTGTACATGGTTAGGCTAAAAGTGATAGGAGCAAGTTACACGTGTTTGTCTTCAATGAAGCCATGTAACGACTTCCATGGTTTTACTGCCTGATGCAAAGATTTAACTAGGTCATTTTTAACTAGATGTCAACAATCACCAGTAATTCCTACAGCTGCCAAGAAAAGGACCATGGTTCATAGACCAGCAGAAGACTGGTACCAATTTTTCTAGTACAAGTCTCACACATCTTATTACAGTGTTCTGAAAATGAATCTTGCACATTACTGGTAATTCTTGAGTGGAATTTAAATTGATGTAAAGGCCAAAACTTGCTCTCTGTGTGGGGCTTTGGCCAGAGCATACCTAAAATTCATGAATCATCTACTTAATTCCAAAGTCACAAAGAAAATACCTTGCATAATATGGAACATTCTTTCTATAACTGTCAGGACCATGCAATTGAGAGGTAGCCCTTTTCTTATCTTGGCAAGGTGTCCAAAGAAAGGAGTGGAAGATATACTAATTTGCTATATTTTGTCCAGCACTACATGAAAAATTGGTTGTAATAAATAATTACACAAACCAGAGAGCCCAGGAAGATTAAGAAATTACTTAGTTTCTCACTTTGGGGAAGGTGTCATCTTGTTCTTTCTTTGTGTGTACAGGGCTTTTACATGCTAGTGAAAATGTATGAACAGAAAAGAGTACCTGCAGAATCCTAAAAGCTCAAATTGTGAATCTGTCATTGCTGACTGCCTTCTTAAAAAAAAAAGAACCTCAGCAGCTACTCATTCAGAAACATTTACTGAATTTTAAGTTTCCTAAATTTTCAATTTTTATGTGTGGAGGAAATAGAGCAGAAGTAAAACTGTGAGTGGTAAAAGAGTCCCTTTACTATCTGTACTTTGGTAAAACTGGTGAAAATAATGTCAACACCTGTCTTGGTTAATTTTCCTTCATAAAAGTTCACCAGATGATCAGTCCTCATTTTTGAGCTTTTTGTGGTTTAAGCCATAAATCAGCCATGCAGTTTTCCCCCTCTTTCTTCCCCCTACTCCTGGATGGATGGGAAGGGGAATCGAAAGAATGCAACTCCCACAGGTTGAGATAAGAATAGTTTAGTAACTGAGTTATCACACAAATCACCAGCAATAATAATAAGAGAAATACAAGAGAAGAGAATACAAGTGTTCACCACCCGATACCAACCAGTCCGACCAAGCAGTGCACCCCCATGACCTCATGCCTCATACCAAGTCTGACCACACAGTGCCTGTCCCCCCTGTCCCGTTCCACACACACACACACACACACACCCCCCAATGCAAAGCAGCTTCCGGAGTCAAAGACAAATCCTCATAGAGGTACAGTCAATGCTCGTTTTATTCACAACACTACTGAGATTATA
>JASSUY010031687.1:0-38338 GCA_032466535.1 Forpus xanthops | reverse complement strand
CATCGCTGGTGGTGTTCAAGGCCGGGTTGGACAGAGCCTTGGGTGGCATGGTTTAGTGGGAGGTGTCCCTGCCCATGTCAGGGGTGTTGGAACTAGATGATCTTAAGGTCCTTTCCAACTCTAACTATTCTATGATTCTATGTGTCCTGTGTTCTAAGTAATTACCTTAATATTGGCCTACAGTCATTCAGAAAGAATTTCTTACTAATGAGGATACTCCTATTTCACTGCAACAGAACAGACTATGAACTTCACCTGCAATATTTCAAATAAGGAACCCTGGAAGGAAAATTAATAAACTACTGGAAACTGGTCTAACAGATTTTTAACAATATTTATCAACACCTGAACAACAACTAATAGTACACCATACTATTTTTTGCTGAAAATGTCTTTAGCAACTATTGAACACTACCTCTTTATAGATTTATTACAGAACTATGTGACATTGGATGCTCGATTTTTGGCACAGAGTTTATAAGCACTGTTTGTGCATTTCTACAGGTTTAGCATTAATTTCTTTTTTTTTTTTTTTTCCCTCTATGAGATAAAACCTCCTTTGTTACATAGCTGAAAATGTCTAAGGTTTCTGCAAAGGATGTGCTTACTATGTATTAATCTACTAAGAAAGTTAGGCAGGACAGACTATTTTAGGAAATGTAACCTTAAAGAAAAAAACAGCAGTAAGTCAAGAGCCAACTGCTTCTGTTTTGATTTATTCAGTATTTCAGAGATGCTGCTTCTGTAGGGAACAATACGCAAGGCATTGGAAATTCAGAAGGCACCTCTTTTGTGTACCATAAAAACATGCTGGTAACCTACAATACCCTCATAGAAATACAATTCAATAAGGAACTCAATTGGGAAGATGTCTCACTAGAACGACATGAAAAAATGGTCAATACAAGAATGATTTAGTTTACCTTACAAGGGATTTTGATGCTGGAAATAAATAGGGCTTTGAAACTTGTAAAATAAAACCCCAGATAAACACAGACCCATATTTTTAATTCGCACACATATTTAATGTGGCTTTATAGCAGATCATTGCTTCTGAATCATCACTTCTATCAAGTCTATCACTGGAGAAGTGTTACAGCACTTAGCCCTCAGGGCAAAGATAAGTCTTCACCATTGAGCAGTTCACATATTGAGCAGTATTATTCTGAATGGGAATACAGTACAGCGTAGAAACAGTACTGATTCTACCAGAATATCCTGAGATACTTATCAAGCTGTTAAAGGACATATCAGTCTTTTGTCTGTATTGCCCTTGACACAACCTGAAGGAAAGTACCAGAAAATACTTTGTTGAAGAACCCTCAGACCCCTTAGGTCTAAGGTAGGTTAAGTGCCCCACAGATTTCTCAAGAATGGAAAAGCACCTTGAAGAACACTATCCTGACTTCACCAGAAAGAAACAATGGTACCAAACACCTGTAATGAAATGTATGCCTGAAAATCCACACACATCCTAAACCAGGAACAACTAAACATTGACATCCAGGGCATCAAAACTAGTCATCTCAACATAACTAAATCAGAACTGAAGTCCAAAAACCTTCCACAAACAACTGCTGCCACCAAGGGTTAAATGAATGATGAGAAACTTCATCACATTAGCATTCCATTATCATTGAATGTATTTCAAGGATAAATAATTATCTGCCTGCATGCAGGATTTGTTTATTGATTAACACACAGACCCCATAACAAACATTCTGTATGGCAACATTCTCTCTGGTCCGTTTTGTTTGTTTTTTTTCTTTTTTTTTTTTTTTTAATTAATTAATTAATTTCATTACTGCTTGCAATAATAGCTACCATTTACTTACTCTACAGCTGCTACACAACTACCCTTGAAATATTTTGGAGGGAGAAATTTAGGACAAGAGCACAAACAGAAATTAAGCACGTGAGTCAAAAAGGTTGGAGTTTCTTTTTTGTTGCGGTTTTTGTTTTTTCTTTTTTCCTACCTCATAAATGCCATGAGAGCCAACAAAACTTTCACAATATATCATGAAAAAATATTTTTCCTTTCATATTTTTCTCCAGGCAAATCACAGAAAAATTCATGGCTTTCCTGTCTCAACAAAATCTTCCAGAATAAAGAAAATGAAAAATAAGCCTTCAACCTCTTTTTTCTAGATTATACAAAACAAAGCATTGAGAAAACACGAAATTGACTTCTGGTCTCCAAAATGCTTTTTGCTAGAAATCAATTTCATCAGATCTTAAGAGCTTAGAAATATATTGTCACATGCATCTGTCATGTCAATTCTGTTTGAGTGATTAGCCCGTGACATGCCAGTCCAGAAGCATGGGAGGCTGCCAGTGCCATGCTCTCTACCTGTTTGACAGCCCAGCCAGGAAAATGGAGAACAGCTGCGGCACCCAGCAGAGCAGCACTGAAGCAGTGCCTTTCATCACAGGCCACCTCCCTGCCACCACAGCCTGTTTCAGACTGCATGGTCAGGGTCCATATTGAGAGATGTGCTTAACACCTCACTACTGTCCCATGGCAACAGCAGCTAGTGCTCCAAGAGTAAGATGCCAAGTGATTTTTGTCCACCACAGACACGTCTGTAGGTCTTAGGTTTTGACTAACCCACACCAGTTAAGTTTCAAAGCCAGTTAAACTTCCATAAATGAATGCTGATGCAAAATATATTAAAAAAAAAAATTGTTCATGTTGACATGGTATTTCTGTTCTTAGCTTCCTAGGTGTAATGGGATTTATATGCCTTTTGGGAAGCACAAAGAAACAGGCCATATACAAAGCACAAGGGGAAAGGGCTGGCCAAAGAAAAGGCTTCATGCTAAAAGAAACAAATTAAAAAGAGACTTCAGGAAAGTATAATGCCCAAAATACCCTACTTCCTGAGCAGATATAACTTGCTACTTAGATGTAAGGCCACCTAAAGTACCCCAAATCTTGGAAATATAATTAATTTTATATGAAGGGAAATTTAGGATGCTTGAAAAACATTATTATGCAACTCTGTGTTGTTATAGGAACAAGAGGGAGAAAGGCACTATGCAAATGTTCTCACAATCGGTCTGTCTCTTCATGTCAGCTCTGAGATGAACCAACCTGTAATTTCACTCCTAAGATTTTACTGTTTGGAGTTACACAGTAATTCTGACTTATATCAAACTGTACAGGGAGTTGCAATGTGGATAAATGTCCAAAGGGATTACCTCAGACCACCAAACTCATTTCACTTGTGACCTATTCAGATTTGAAGTCAGTCTCTTATCATTACTATTTTATTTAAATGAATCATTCTTAAACAATTTATCCAGAGTGTTCCCTGAAGCATGCATTCAATCAATTCCAGACATGCACTTTTTTTTCCTAGACTTTTCCCTTCCCTTCTTACAAAAACATTTTGTTCTATGAGTATAGAAAAATACATTTTCACATTAGGACACCTGAATATCCAAAATATAACTTCCATGTGTTGACAACTGTAGGAAAATTCAGCGTCACTTTAGAAAGAGCTTCTTAGGGCAATTAGACATTAGCCAACTGTACCTAAACCACTTTCATATTTTAAAGCTTTCCATGAACTAGCTTCCAGTTTCCATTCCTTGTACCTCCCTTTTGAGGGCTCAGTCAGTTGAGGGAAGGCAATGACAGTTGCCAGCTTTTTCTTTGCTATGTGATCTCAGTACCCTCTGGGCAAGGTTTAATAAAATTATATTATGTGTAAAAAATCCACCACAAATTTAGATTTTTGTAAATAAAACACTGTAGAAAAACACTGCTCTAAGCACAGTGCAGAGTCACAGAATTCTGTGTAGTGATCAAGAAAAAAGCAAGGCCAAGGTCATGGGCATCAATGTGTATTTTGACAAAATGCCAAAAATTCACTGATGTCCAGCTAAAGGTCTCAGTCAGTTAAGTAAAACAGAAGGTACAGAGAATTAGAAGACCATTATTATGGACCATGTATTATGAATTAGAAGCTAAAAGCATCACCTATCTCCAAAGTACTTGCTAGTATCACAGTTCTTTCTGATGAACAGTGCTAGTCTATCTTGCATGAAAGCTTATTACAAAATTTTAAAAAGTAATTTATAATAGAATCTTCTCAGCATATATTTCAAAAAGCATATGATGATAAATGCAAGGGCAGTATGAATCTTCTGTAGGTCCAACATTGCAGAGAGAACTGTATTTGACATTCCATAATGTGAACTGTCCAAATTACCTGCCTTCTATAAACATGATTTCAAAGACAGCATTTTCACACACTTGGGCAACCTGTACTGAGCAGAAGGAGTGACTGGCAAGTTGAACTTCATCTAAAATGTTCATTTCCTGTCCAATATACCAGGCAAGTTATACAAGGTTGACAACTACTGAAGAACACTCCTACAAACAGGTTCTATATATGGCCAACAGGAGACATCGTAGGGTTCATAGAGCACAGCTGTATATAAAGTGCTTAAAAGAGAACATTAGCAATATTTTATTACCAAGGATCTTTTCTCATCAATCTCATTCAGTATTTCAGCTTCCCTATTGATTATATGGCAGTTTTTAAATGGCCAGAGACTGAATCCAATCAAATCTGTTAAAAGAAGCAAAAGCGATCAAACTAATGAGTGCATATTATGTTATTTACAACACAAATAATTTGGTTCCTGGGGCTTTCCTTGAATAAAGCAGTAGGCTGAAATAACCATGATTAAATTATGTGGAAAGCAGTACACTGAATTTAAAGGTCCAGATTAACAATAAAGATTCAGAACATGAAGCATTCGGATGTCAAAAGAGTATTTTTTCTCATTTCTGTACACAAACATGAACAGACAAGAGTTATATCTCTGTCCCTATTGATAAGTGTAAATAAATATTTTTATTTATATGCCTACTACTATGCCAGGAAAATAACTACTTTATCTATCACATCTGTTTGAATATCCTTATATTTTCTGTCATCAGAAGTGTCATATAAATTCTCCACTGTCAGCTTAACAAAATACTTTGGAAAAGCTGAGAGGGTCAACAGTTTGGTTCTACTCCACTTCTTAGGCACTTAGGTGATCTCATCAACATCACAAAGTCTTTCATATTGAACGAAGTACCTCATGGTCTGATCCCACACTCAAAATGAAGAGACAACCACAACACTCACAGCACTTACAGGTCAACAGCTTAAAATATGGAGTGCATGAAATTTAAAAGGATGTAGAGCCTTTTCAAAAGAAAATCTTCCTTTTTAGTTTTGAAAGGCTACTGATACATTTATTTAATTAAAATGACAAAAAAGCAAGCAATAACAAAAAAAATCCAAACCCATAAATAAATGAATCCTGCAGAAAGACAAGTCCTGCCTTCTTAACCCTGACTATTAGAAGGAAGAGGTATCTACTCACCTACTAAACATAAGAAAATTCATTGTGAGGTTAGTCCCAAGTCCAAGCTGTCCTAGCTCTGGCCTGTTAGGATAAGAGAAAAGACGAACAAACATGCTGGGAGTAGGTGGATAGAGAAGGTGAGTTGAGGTGTATATCTTTGAAAATCCAGGTAAAATTCTGAACTGAGATCCTGATTCAATGGCTTCAGCAACAGTTTTGTGATGACTTTGTTAGGATTCCATGCCTAGAATAGGAAGTTCATTTAATTTCAACTTTTGAACACAACAGTAATCAAACCACTAAATACAGTCTCTTCTGAGGAAACCTCAGGCTATTCCTTTATTTTTCTAGACTTTCATATATCTTCATATTTTATCGTGGGCTTCAGGAGTGCTATGATATTTGTATTGCTGGTAGGTCAGTTTTCTTGATTTTTCCCCTCAGCTACTGATATGCTGCTTCTCTCTCACAATCCAGTGACCTCCTCTGAGAGTAACAGAATTAAATCTTCCCCAAAATTTCCATTCAACAGGCTTGTTCTTTCCCTGACCTTTTTGATTCATTTTACTCAGAAAGTAAATATTCCCCAGAACATCAAGCTTTACATTATCCCATTCTATCTCCTTTCCATCACCTTCTCTCTCATGATCAGAAAGAGGGTGCTTGGACACTACTTCACCCTTAACTATCAAACAAAGAAGTTCAGGCCCTAGGCTTTTAATTTTTTCTCACAACCAGACACATCAAGAGTCATCTAATATCTCATGACCATAACAACAGAACTTTTTTTATTTAGCAAGTAAGTCCAGCTAGGTTATTTAATGAAGCAAGCTTGTTGCAAATGTTAACATAGTTTGGCAGGATTTTCTTGCCTGGTATTGCTGTGCAGTTTAAAACAGATGGCAAAGCTGAGCATAAAAATCTCCCTTTTACAGCAGAACCAACAACAATACTGTTTGTATTACAGGCCAGAAGGCTTAATGGAAACTTCAGTAAAACTTTCCACAATAAACCAAGAGCTGAAATAGAAAATCAGTTCAGCCTCATTTTTCTGCTGAATGGAAAAAGTCATTCATTGTTACTTATTCATGAAAGGAAAAAGGTATATGGGAAAACAAGGCAGGATGCTTAGTGTAATTAAATATTTTTTTTCTATTACTTAATAAACAGTGATTGCTTGCTTCCACTGTAATCTGAAGATGTTTTTTAAAGTTGCCATGGTCATCAAATGTAAATGGTTTTGATCTTTTAAAGGCATTTATTTTTCTGAACCTTCTTTTGACTCATTTTGTTGGCATGTCATCCTCTCATTCAGGACAGAAGAGAAGCTCTATAGGACACCTGAGAAAGGACAGAGTCCCTAAGAACAATACTATATGAGAAATAAGGAATGAGTCTGCTGAGACTGAAGTGTGATGCTTTTCCTAAAGCAGAAGGCATTGTGGTTTCACTGTCATCAGTGGAAACTACAGGGCTAAGTCCAGTCTGTCCATAGGTTGATCTAAACACTCTGCAGCTGCCAGGCTGATCATCTGGTGGCTTCACCTCAACCCCAGTACACAGTAGAGCCATTCTACAGGGAGCAAGTGTGAAGGCACATAGGCCCAGAGCAGGGAGGTTCCCAGACACTGTGATGGCAATGTTGGGAAAGTGAGGAACACCCATCCTCCGGCTGAGAAATTCAGTAAGATATTTGATGCTAAACTGGAATATTAAACAATATATATATTTGCAAATAATTTGTATATGACCATAAACTGACTCGATGGTAGGATTGGCATACAGCCACAATATAATTAAGATACAGTTTTGCAACTCTGCTAACTGGTGATTGCTCTTTAGGGGAAATAGACCAAATGGACATGTGAAAGATGATCACCTGAACTGTGAGAAAAAGGGAGTATCTGAAGGCTGTTCATAGATGGAAGGAGCTGGAGAAAGGGAGAAGTCAACTAAGGAAATTTTGGTACAAAACCCCAGTATAGATGGGAGTTCTCAGGTTTAGTAACAGTTGGATGGTATCTAGGGACTTCTAGAATATGTGAGGGGTATCAAGAGCTAGTATTGCAGTCCTAATATGAAACTATCCCAAAATCACTATTTCTGCTTGGTGCTGGTTTGTCCATAACAAGATCCAGAAGAGGCAGTGGTAAAAGAGATGCTCCAGTGATAATCACCACAACCTTTACTAATATTTCTGGGTCATCCATCTGAAAATATGTTCAGTTTGGGCACTGGAAATAGGGGAAAGGCTGCAGGTGTGAACATTATAAACATATGGGATGCAACTTAATTATATACTGTATTATTGTCAGATTCATATGCTACTAGTTCTAGTGTCTGAGCTTGTGTTCAGGAGGGAAAGGTTTTATCAGTATCATAAAACAGAACAGAATGGGTGACAAGAGAAGAATGCCTAGAAGAAGAGGTTTTATTAGTATTTGCTGGACACAGGAGGTCATTGGTAGGGAAGGAGTTTGCAAAACTGAACTGCACAACTGCGGGCTTGTAAAACTGCAAAGAAACAATATTTAATATGGTTCAAACACATCACCAACACGGTAAAAATAGTATGGTACAACATGAACTGAAACAGAAACTCAGATAAAGAGGAAAGAAAAAGAAAGACCTTGTTACCACCTGGAATGTCATAAAAATGTACAGAAATGTCTGGTTTGTCCTGACAAGAAACAGAACTGCAATGCAATGACAGGAGAAAATGGGAGGGTCCACAGACACTTTATACTGTAAACAGACCGAAAATGTTAAGGAAGTTTGTGCGCTTCATCAGCTGCAAAAGAACAGACACCAAATCCTCAAGCTTTATTTACCTTCTCTTCAACCCACTGTCATTCTAATCCTCATGAAAGATAGCAATCTCAACATCTTTCTGTTTGCTGTTGCATGAGTATTTATTTACTAGGGCCACTGGGGGAAAACAAATCACAGAGAACAAATGGCTTGATGCTCTCTCACATCCCAACAAACGCAACATTAGAAAATACTGTCTTGTGCACCACAATGCTACAATTTTGAGTAAATTGTTCTGTCATTACAGTAGAGAGGCGTCCCAAGAAATAACATAGGGCCTAATGGAGCCCTTAAAAGTCTCCAGTACTTCAGAAAGATGCATGAGTAACCCCTTTTTCAAGGAGCTAGCGGTAATTCTTGCTTTTAGGAGAAATAATAATAAGCTATATAAATAAAAATAGTACCTGAGGAAGGGGCGATGTTTATACTAACACAGTATATTCCAGGTACTATACAGTGCATATATAGTTACAAACAGTCCCTAAATTACACAAAAGACGCACACACAGAAGGATTTAAGCAAAGTCCTATACTGTCATTGACAGACTACAGTTAGAATTACAGTAGCCTTTCACACCCATCTTCTGTAATTAACAATGAATGAAAACCTCACTGTGGTAAGATATTTTCTGCAGAAAATGTAATTTTCCCCTGTGCTTTTTTCTAGTCTATTTTAAAATGGGAACAATTCAGGTGAAGACCATTACTGGAGGTCAAGACTGAATCAGAATTTATTTTGATGCATGTTCAGCTATCAATGTTCAGTACAAAAATATATTAAATAGTATCTTCAGATGAAAAACAGACTGCAGCTTTTGCTTTGACTTTGTTAGGGACTTCATTCTTTTAAAGTGTGTTGGCTAGTTCTCCTGAACTACAGTCCAAGCATTTTTAAATTTAATTTCATTAACTAATTTTTAACCCACCCACCAAAATGCTATTTGTGTGATAACAGCATGTGCAGGGATTCCTAAGGGATATGGAAATTAACTCCACTTCTGTGAAAAGACCTTTTAATAACTCATATGTTATTTTACCTTCTGAGTTATCAGTGGGCTTTCCTCCAGCGTTTTCTAAAGAAATGTCCTTGCAGTTTGAAAGGGAAGGGGAAAAAGGCAGAAAAAAAAAAGTAATAAGAATCTAAGAGTTTATTAATTTTACATAATTTTGAGTTAGTTATACAAGGCCACCTGCTTTTTAAGCAACCTTTAAAATGATGGTCCAAGAAGCAGACTCATATCCCTTGAAGCATGCATTTCAGCATACGTGTGTGTGCCAATATACAGGGTTTGCTGTAGCCACCAGCATTTTGTTTGCACTTCTGAACACAGCTTGACAGCACAGTAAGAATCCGAGTGCTGCAAATCCTCATGTTTCTACCTTCCTCCCTTGCTGTTTTTATATGCACATATGTCGCTGACAATTTCTCCTCTTTCCCTCCTCCTTTACATCCTTTTTTCAATAGCGCTCATGGATCAATAAGACATCATGGCACTGTATGGAGCCTGACTGATTTCTCATGCAATGGCTGCCGTGACCATGTTTCAATGGGAATTGCAAATCTCCTCATAAGAAGGAGCTGAAGATATTTTCAGTCACTGAGCCATTGCTACAAGGGCACTGAACCTCAGAAAAGGCCCAGGAACCTGAGCTTGAAAGGAACTGCTGCAGCCATGACACTTGATGGATCTCAGCCTTGATTACAAGAGCAGACTACTACCACCATGATTGATGAAAACCTGCTTCAGAGAGAAGATGAGGAAACAGTGAAAGCCTGACTACTGTGCTGGGGGTAGGAGGGATGGAGGGAAGCAAGCAGAAGGGAAGTAGTCAGTAACTTGATCTAATGGCAAGGAAGCACATAGCTTTACGGGAAGTGAGAAGAAAAAAAAATCCGTCAATTTTCTAATGGGTATAAAACAAGAATGATGTGAACTACAGTCATCAGTTTATAGAGAATTCTATTACTCTTTGGGATCAAAAAGTGAGAACCAGCTGAGAATAACGGTTTCAGCCTGTGGCTTTGAGCATTAAATCCCCTTTTTCAACCAACATAGCACTAGTTTTCCACTATGACCTCAACTACAGTTTGTATTCAGTGTGCCAGTGACTCTTCTCTTGCTCCATCTATGCTCTCTTCTTTCTTATCTAGCTATACACAATCTTATAATTTAAAATTTCAAAGATGTTACTGTCTGCACTCTTTCATTAATGCGCATTTGAAAAACTATTTTTAACCAATGTCTTTTTCACAAGCTCAGCCAAGATTAAACTCTGAAGCCAATGAAGATTGTTTCTATTACTATAAACCAAAGAGGGAGATAACTTTAATCTTTCAATTTTTAAATACAAATTTTCTTATTCTTGCTTCAGTCTTCCCACGTTGTTCCTAATTAGCAGCCAGCATGTTCTGGCCCATGTGAAATTGAGATTTAGTTTAATTTTCTGTGAACACAAAGGGTATAGGCGGCTAATGCAGTAACCTTTCACTTCTGGAGTCTTGGACTGGAATTTGGTTTAGATTACAAGTGAAATGACTATTGGCCCTATCTTCACTTTTAGCAAAACCTGTTCTTACTACAAAACCACTCTGCACTAATTTCTCAAGCATCACAGCTTTCTCCTAGAGAAAAAACATTGATGGGTTAGGAGTTCTGGGGTTAGAAGTGAGTTGCATTTGCAGGGCTTTGTAAAGAAGCTGGCTGAAGATTAGTACTTGGTTGAATCATGATTAATAGTAATGAATCAACTATGTCAGTGACCAAAATTCAAATTACCTCAAGAACTATACTGCAAATAGAAATGGAGATACAAGATAATGCAAACAGATGCATGGCATGTGACACATGAATACCATAGTTCCCAGAAAAAAACAAATTCTTGCACTATTACACTAATCTAAAGCACCAACAAGCCCAAACTCCAGCAACACCCACAGTTAACCTGTGCATGAGCCTCATGTTATCTTTTAGGTGTACTGAAAGGCCAACAAGCAAAACATATCAATATATAGTCACTGTTAGCTGGAATCCTACATTGTAAGGAAACCAGTGCAATATGTCACAAAGCCTTTGGTTTATAAACTCCCCACTTGGTTTTGTGCAGCATGATTACCAGGCACTAACTGGAACAAAACAATCTATTTGATATGGGACACAGTGACTACTAAAAGCTGAGTTGTAGCTCAGTATGAATGCTGATCACTTGTACTACAACACAGAGAGTACTGGCTCAACATAATGATGTAACAGCTATTGCTCAGGCAAAATCATTGCTTGCACTCTTTAAAATAATTTGAGATTTGTTTCTTGAAATAAATACAACACAACATAACAAACTCTGTTAAAAACTATATGCTGAGATAATTTCAATTTCTGAATGGAAGATTTCTTTTTCTAGCAACAAAACATCTAACTAGTCTATTCAAATTTACTTCAGGCTAAAGTATAGTATAAAAGTCCCCATCTTCTGAATATACTATATATATTTTACAGAATTTTATTGAAATTCGATTTCCTCAGTGTTAGTCGCCCCTCTGAAAAATAGGGATTACGCGCCCTGTTATCAACTGGTTTTCACATAAAGGGAAACCTTTAACAGAGAATGGCCCAAACTAATGCCCTCATACATAACTGAATTACCTACATGCACATATTTTCAGAAAACATAAGGAGAAAAAACAAGGCAGATTTCTTTGTATCTCCCCTCAGCTGAGCTGAACACTAAATTTACACATCCACCATCACAAAGTCTTGCCTTTGAATTTTCCACTAAGAAAAACACAAGACAATTTTGGGAGAAAGGGAAGGAAGAACTTGATGTTCAAATGCAGAGAGGCTTTGCAAATATCTTAACAAACAGAAACTGCAACTTTTATCCTCTGTGCTCTGTGATAATGTAGTACAAATCTGAGCATAGTGACAGAGCTGAACGTTACTGCAAGCAGGAGACTATCATTACTACCAAAAGTGCACTTCAAAGTTTGGCTACTTAAGAGGTAATTTTATCATACAACACATACTAAACAAGACCATGTTTTCCTCTTGCAGAGTATATCCAGTATGCTCATAGAATAGCACAGTGTTCTAATTTGTGTGGTTTTAAGACTACAGGTATGAATAGCTAGTGTAATTCACTTGATCTGTAGAAAATCTGAAAATTTGCAGACGCTCCAGGAACTTTTAAGCACTCTTGGAGATGGAAAGAACTTTGTCAGGGACTAGCAAAAGCAATTAAAGCTTGCCTTCAATGTGGTTGCAAAATTTTCTTGGTCTGTCCCAGAAGTTCCTATAGCACAGCCCTTAATTAACAGAGCAGTTGAACAAACCATGCTTAGTTCACCAGTATCCAGGAGGCTAGGTCAAAAATTTCCTCTAAATTCAGTGGTCACTGAAACGGAAGGTACATATTAGGGGGTAGATTACTGTGCAGGGAGAACCACAGAGAAGTTGGGAAGGAAAACGGACATGAGAACTTTCTAAAATATACACTGTAACAGAAATCTAATTTTTAATTATGAAAGTGTTATTCTTTGACTGACATAACTTATTTAAAGATATTTCCATACAAACTGCATATCCTGAATGTTACAAATACAATAGATCAAGGTTAAGGGACAGTGTAATTCTAACAAATTTAGTGACAGGTTAAGATCAAGGGATGTCTTGACATTCTCCTCAGAAAGGTCAATCTAGCAGGTCTGCAATGTAAAAATGAAGACTCTGCCATCATTGCCATGGCAAAAGGTCAGACACAAGCTGATTGGTGATAGAATTATCAAATTAACCAATCGATGTGTGTGAGTAATAGATGTAAGCAATCCTGAGGGAGAGCCACAGGGCAAATGCCAGCTCATCAATAACACATTGCCTAGGAAAAGAAGATCCTCTCTTCAATCCATGTCCTTTACATTAGCAGTGGTATCAAGGAATTAAAAGAAAAATCGAAAGAAACAGCTTTAAATATGCTTTCAGACTGTATACGGCATTCAAATCTTTCCAAACCAAGTTCCATCACATGCCCTGGTAAATAAGAGCATGCTAATAATCCAAAGAGAGGAAGCACCAAGAAATCCTATTCAAAACAGATATATTCAAAGACTCCAGGATTTTTATACATCTGACACTAGTAGAGAGTTTATTAGGAACACTATTTTACCTGTGGCAGTCATAGATACATAAATCTCAGTTTTGATTGTGTGGCAACTTCCGTATGTTAAAATGTGAAACAGATCACACACATTCTTGTACTAAGGATTTTATGAATTGGGTGTAACAAGTGTATGAAAAATGTTTTGGCTGCAAGTAACATTTTAATGCATATTAGATATCCCTTTGCGTATCTGACTGTTATTATGCTTGCTCCTATGCGGTTAAAAGGTTAAAACCTGCAAGAGCTCTCTGCAAATCCACAGGAAAGCAGACAATGCCTTTAAACAGGAGAAGAGGGGTTCAGGGCAGCAAAACTGAAACAAAGAACCAACCTAGTAGACAAAAATCTGAGTTCTTGAGCTCAAGAGACGTGCATCATCTGTAGGAAAAATGACTGAACCCCATCCCTAGATATATGGTTATTTAAGAATTGTCTGAACTTAGGTGAAAATGTTAAGTGTCAGGGTAGGTTAAGCACATAGAAGTTGCTTTGTTACTTTGAAAATTTTTAATTCTTTCAATCACTGTATTTCTAAGGACAAGCAAACTAGGATGGTTTCAAGACCCTCACCTGCTAGTTATATTTCCCAAAGGGAGATGCACACTTGACGCTGTAAAAATCTCCATAGTTCTGCCATGGAATCCCAGGAGAACAGCTCAGGGCGTGCACCTGGCGCTCAGTGCTGTGAGAGGGCTCCTCTCCAGAATGAAAACAGGGCAGCAACCTGATCCCTGCCCGGTGTGCTCCACTGAGATACAAGAAAGGTCAAAGGTAGACCTAATCCTGCATGTGGATGGGCCAGAGTCAGGATGTCCAATGTGACAAAGTCTCTGTCCATGTTAGCAGCAACAGTTGCACAGGTGGCAAACATCTTGTTGATCAGAATTCCTCATTCGTTTCAGTGCCATCCATGCTTCTGAGAAAGGCAAGCGCAGCGATCTTTGCACAGTGAACCAGAGCTGGGTTCACCACTACTACCTAGCCACCAGCTTCAAAAAATGCTCAGAACGTACCATTAGCTTGCAAGGCTTCTGCCCAATTATCCCAAGTCATTAAACCTCTTCTTGTCCTGTACAGGCACACTGCTCTCAGTCGCTACCATTCAGGTGCTGTTCTCACTTCTCCTCAGATAGTTCTGGTTCTGATAATCTTAAGTTAGCTCCACTGATGCATCTATTATCATGGCAATATGATATTGCTATTATCACAGTAGGAATGGTAATATGGTAGCACTCAGAGTAAGAATCCATTCTGCCATCAAAAAGCTTGCGTTACTCCTATTACTGTTAATGGGAGCTATGCACATGTATCAATAGCAGAAGAGGCCTCTAAGCAAGCACAAGTATATAATCCCTACTGTGAAATTCTCTGAAGACTATTTTCACATTGCTTTTATTATAGATGTATATAACACTATAAAAAAGTTCTAACTAATTTGAATATGAGCTAGTTTCCATACTTAAATTGCACTCCTTTTAAAAGAAATCTTTCTCATATCTTAGATGCTTAATATTCCATAATCTATTGTTTAAAATGCAGTTAATATCCTCTCCTTAAAAAGTATAAAAAAGCATAGAAGCATCTCAGACCACATATTTTTTTGTAGAAGGTGCAAAGTTTTTGTTAATGGACTAACAGCCTGGACTACAAGAGGAATGAATGAGCGCGGTGCCACCTAATGCAGTGGCCTTCTGTTGATACACTTTCTTGGAAGGCCTAGCTAAGTATTGCCTTTACAATCTGTGACAGAATGGTTGATAATGACACTTTTTAAGCACTGAAGTATTTTTATTATTATTTTACCTTTTATCTGATCTGCAATTTAATGAGTACTGGAATTTACATCTACAATTTTAGTAGTTCCTTCAACATTTAAAAACTTGACAAGATTCATGTAAGGCCTGTGGGAGGTCTGAGTGCTGGACTGCCCAGTCACAGCAGCTCTCACTGATAGTTTTACAGTGCAGTAATTCCAGTCAGTCATAAAAAGTTATGCTTAAGTCTGCCAGAAAACAGAATGACAACTATCTGTCAGTGTTACCAACTTGGCTGAGGTAGAAAAGCTAATTACATTCAAGGAATTAATTTTTTTTTTTTTTTTTACAAGAACAGGATATCTGTACTTGAATTTCCAACAGTAAACAAAATTATTTTCTCTTTATATACTGAAAAAATGTATCTTGAAAATTTCTTTATAAATTGCTAGTGAAATAATGTCAGCATTTTTAAATATCAAAAATTACTTTAAATTCTAATCCAGCGGAAAAAATAATCTATGATGATCAGCTCTTTAACAGTATGCAGGGATCTTAAAGCAAATTAAGTTTAATACTAAGCCCTAGTATAGACTTGAAGATGGACACATTAACACGTTAGCTGCCTGAATAATGGATCAGAGCATTATATGGGCACTATGGGATACTGATCTTCATAGGGACCTCAAGGCACTACTGACACAGAAATTATAAAGCAGTACTTAAAAAGTGAATATAAAAATTAGCAGAGTAAGACAAAAAGCTTTTAGAAAGTTAATCTGACCTGCTGCATAACAATATTGAAATGTTTTTCATGTAGTAATTCACTAGTAATCCTATCTAAAACAATCTAAGCTTCAGTGTGCAAGAAGTTGATGGAATGACTTATTTTGGATTTTGCTGCCATACCATTTACAGGCTGTGAGTTCATATGCATCCTCTGCTATTTTATCAGTATTAAAAATTACATGACAATGCAATGAGATCTGGTTTCTGATGCTGTAAGTAAGTTGTCACCCAAACCTCAAACCCTATGGAAATATGGAATATCTAACCACCTCCGAACAAGTTCATGGTTCTGGATTAATGAATAGTATTAACAAGGCACTGATGTGAGGAAATACATTCCTCTTACAATGTCACTGTATACTACTCAGCAGACCTAGGAGAAAAACTAAGAGAAAAAGCTAATAGAAAAATAGTCAAATCATTTTTTTTTTTTTTTTTTTTTTTTTTTTTTTTTTTTCTAAAATAAGCTTATAAACATACTTCACACATTTCCTCAAGAATAAAATGCCCAAATTCTATTGTTATTTAATAGTATAAAACATAGAAACTACAAAAACTTGATAAAGCCCTCTAACATTTATTGGAATAGTGTTTACCTGTATGCGGAACAAATGTATAAGGGGTAAGTCACTGTCTTTGGCAAAGGGTGGATACAAAATCTGTATCTCATTACTCTGTTTTATGGAAAGAGAACTTTTTTGCTTGCAAAATTGGAGTACATGATACAGTAAAACCAGGACAATGCTGCATCCTCCAAAACAGTGAAGTCTTTTGCTGAACTGAATGTAATTCTAATTAAAACTATTCTGCAACACTCTACTATAAGGTTTCTAAAATATATGGAGAGCACTGGATTTGCACATATGAAAAATCAATAAAAACCAGATCAGCAGTGCTGAGAAACTGAACAGGATTTGCATGTTCTGTTTAAATCTCTAACGCAAAATCACATTGTAAAACAAGCATGTACCACTTAGCAGGGAACACTGGAATCTAATCATCCACCTCTATGCTGAACCTAGCCAACTTATAATACCTTCCTGAGGTTACTTTTCTAAGCTTGAAATTGTAGCATTTTCTTGTTTGCCGGATCCCAACAAACAATACTATTTTAACTCATCCACTGCCAAATTGTAAAGTGAAAAATCACTACTTATATTCAACTGTAAAAATTGTTACTGCAGAGAAATACAACACAACAATATTAATACAAACTACAATACTCCCCAATGGAATACCTCATGAAATATAGTGTTTTCGCAATTGTAGCAGTGTAAACACTATTAACATTCAAAATTTGAGATGGTTTCTCTGTTTGCCACATTTTGTCCCCTGTAAAGTTGCTTCAAAAGCCTAGTTTTCCACTAGCAAGTCCCAGAGCCTTAACTATGAGCTAGTATGGTTCTATCAGCAAGCCTCTTCCTACCCCGTAGACTATTGTTTAAGGAGATGCTAGCCTTAATATTGTGGAACAATAGTCCTGTAAAATTAAACAACCAAAAAACTTCTGGAAATACTGAATAGATTGTTTGCAAACAGGAGGAAAAATACATTAATTCCAGCCTATTTTTAAGAGATCAAAACAACCATGAGAAAAAAACCAAACAAATCCAATTAAGATTTTCTTAATGTTAAATGTAACCTGTATCAAAGCTGTACCTACAAAGCTGATATATGGCAGTTGTAAATAAATGGACAATATTATATGTATAGGTAAAATTAAGCAAGTTGCATTAAATTAGGTGTTTATTTCAATGAAGATCAAGCTGAAAATCAAAGTTCTATTTTCAGTGCTAGTATGTTGAATGTATAAGATGAAGGCAGGCAAAGTTAAAAGTCTAGATATTATTAAACAATGGCAAATCATCACTAAATTTCCTCAATGTCCTCTGAAAACTGTAAGGGAAGAAACACAGACTAAATGCTAATTACAGTCACATCTTGAAGCTCTTAGTAGCGTTTTGTTTATGTATTTCCCAATATTGCAGCTCGATAGAAGAGGTCTGCAGAATGAAACAGGTGGTGTTCAGAAGCTTGTATTTAGGCTATCAGCATTTCAGATGGCTTTACTCTGCACCAGATGTAGTCTGGTCCTGTGGACTGAATCATAGCCATTAGCAGCTGGAGTGTTCTAGGTGGCACTTCAGGAACTTGTGCGCTTTAGTTTCACCCAAAAGGAATCTAGTTCATGTGCTCCAGGACTCCTCTATGATGTGAAGCTAAACATGGTATTTGGGGATGACAAATATCGCTTCAGAATTGCACCTCTGATCTGAATAAAAACACTGATGCAGATTCACTATCTGGCAACACCATACATATGGATACCTCTGTGAACACTGAAATTTCTCAGAAAACTCCTCACCAGCAGAAAAAAAAATCTGCTAGGTTTGACCTGTTATGTCATGCAATTTTAGAGAGTATTTAAATATTCACATTTAAAAGAAACCATTTCTATATGCTATATTTGGTTTAAGATTCTCAATCTAGCATGGTTTCCTGCAAACAAAACTTGTAATTTTTCAAAATGAGGTTCGACCCTATTTGTACTTAGTTGTACTTAGCTTTTTTATTTTTTCCCAAACAACAATTGGTCTCTGTCTCTTAGAATATCTCATCTATTAAGTAGAATTGGTGAAGTTAATTTTATACTCTTCCTTTTAGAGATCATTGTACACTCTGATTGTATTAGCTGACTGCCTGTATAAAAACATGCCATATGTGCTTCTAAAAGCCAGAGTTTCCCTTCTCTTTCAGTATTTTCAACTGTTTTTATTGAACCTTCAGATATGGCATTACAAAGTAAATAAATTCATAAACTAAGCATGACAGCATAACCATGTGATAGTAATGGGTGATAGCATTTTGTTGTTTACCTCACTGAGACATTGCAAGGATTAATTAGTTAGTGGTCATAAAGCAGAGTGCACATGCAAAACACTTTACAACTGTTAGACAATATTACATGTGATATACAGAGCAATACCACTACTGCATATGGTATAAAGTGGAAGCACTCAATCATTATATTAGCCTGACTCTTTCAGGTAGTAGAATCTGACAGAGGGAAATAATGGTTGACTGCTTCACAAGTATCATTAAGCCTTTCAGACAGTTACTCTCCTTGTGTGTATACACCGAAGCCTGTAGGTAATAGACACCACGTACCACTAGTGATCTAAGGTAAAGCTGCAAAACTACTTCCCAGTTTATCACAATAATGTTGATAGCTTGGATGACAGGAGTGCTTATTAGCTTATTGGTATGTTGATTTGTTGGTTTACTGAGATTCCAGGATAAAGTTGGAACAATGACCAAAGATGGAGTATTGAAACCTACATAAAAGTTGGTTCCAGAAATGAATGTGGGTAAGGCTTTATTAAAAATTCAAGTGGCCTCCTCAGATCCCTGACAGCAAGAAATTCAGCAAAAAGGATATCACGCAAGGCACAGTGGAGCCAGCTGTTTTCTGTGCAATGTCTACAGCACAGCCATTTGCTACTCCATACTCATCCAGCACCTAGTACTATATCCAGCTTTTTTTCTGAGTATAACGAAGGTGAGGGAAATATTCAGGTCTTGTCTTTCTGATGCTATTATTGAATGTTACATATTTTGAAGTTTACTCTTGAAGACAAGGTCTTTCCTGTGAGTTGAAAGAGTTGTGAAAAACCTTTCAAAGAAATACCAGAATTAGGTAAAATTTTAAAAATTTAGTTTTAATTTTCGTTACATATATACATTTGAAATTTGAGCTTGTTCTGAAGAGCTGTCTGCCCTTTTTGGTGTGGAGTTGGATGAAATTATCTTTAAGTTTCAAATTTTTTAATTACTCTAGAACTTAAGTGGAAATTTAAGAGATGAAAGAAACACAGAGAAGTTTCAGTGAAGCACTGTGAATGGAAATGTTGAGTCAATTGCAAATGCAATCCCTGATGCTGGCATAACGTTAAATCACTTTAAAATGGATAAATGATATTTCAACTATAGCTCAATGAAATACAAGAATTTCCCCAGTGACACAGACATCCTTCACAAGGTTTATACCTCAGGAACTCCACTGATCCCAGTGAAATGCCTTTTTGCTAATTTTGAGTCTGAAGCTAATCTAAGGAGATTAGGAAAAGCTGGTGAAAGAATGAATGTGATTCAGTTATGCAGGGATTCATAACCAAGATACAGGATTTCTTGTCACTGTGATTTGTTTATTGTTTAGGGACAGATCTGATAGGAGTCTGGGATGATTTCAGATATGATGAATGCAGGTTCAAATCATTTGAAAAGGATTCTAAGACAATAAACTCACTGAATTCAACTGCATTTATTATGTTTCTTGTCCTTGCAGTTGCTATGCTGTCATTAATCAAATGAGCTTCTTACATTACTACCCTGAAATTATAGTTGCCCTATCTAGAATAAAGATATTACGGGATTTCCTAACATTTCACTTGTTAAATTTTCCAAGACAATTCTGTCTAAAAATACTAGATTTTCATTTTAAGATCCAGATTTAAGAAGATGAGAAAATTTGTTTTTACTAATATTAAAAAGAAAAAAGAACAAGCAACTATGGGTGCGCTTGTGGCTTCAGTCTAGTCAGTAGCAGAACTCCTACTGGTTTCAAGGGGATCAGAATTTAATCCCAAAGGTTGAAGGCTTTCAAGGTGATAAGCTTTACTAATTTGTTATATTTTCATTTCTATGCATATTAGTACTTTGTAAACATTTCTAAGCAAATCACCCATAACACTTCCAAATGTCTCCACCGCTAAAGCAACTGAGCTAATGCACATGACAAATTCTTTCTCTTCTCTGATGCTTCCCTTAAAGCTGTTAAACACTGAATTACCTCCAAATCCACGTACAATAAGTAACAATCATGCCAGCTCCCATATGCTCTGACAGTAAAATCTCTAAAGGCTTGAGAATTTCAGTAGGCACAGTCCTCAAATTTAAACATGCACACACAGAAATACTGCCTGTGTAGGACTGTAACCCCAAACCTGAAATGAAGCTACCTGACAACAAACTGATTTGAATCCCTTAACTGGTAGGTACTGTTTACACGATTCCTTTTAAATGGTCATGTTGCTATAGGTGAATTCTGTTTCTCAAAGAATATATGAGCAGAGACATAAATATATTTTAGAAGACAGTTAATTTATTGCAGTCTTCTATCTCTGAACTTTTATTTCTGCTCGATAAAACTAGCTGTGTGTATTTCATCAGATAATTTCCACTAAATACCTAATAGTATTAACACGGATTTGCACTTGGTACTTTACCCATGTTGCAAATTCAGCATTTATGCTCTTATGCATCCACGTATGGTATAGAACTCATATTCTAAAACCTCTGTGAAGAGCCTGTTTTAAAAAAGCAAAACCAAACTATTTCTGTATCACCTTATCTCCAGTGCCCAACACTCATTTCTGGTGAATTAATTTTCTCTTCTATTTTCTCTCTTTCACAAATAAATTGGAAGAAAATTTTATTGTTTGCTGATACATTTCACAATGCAATGTTCAATATTTATTTTTGCTTCTTCTAATTATCCTTTTAACTTGCTCCTGTTTAGGCTCATAGAACTCCCAGTCCTCTCAGAAACAGACTGTTTACATTTCTTTAGATATCTTCAGTTTATTGCTCATAGATCTCTGTGTTGTTATTGCCTACTTAGCTAGACTGGCTTCTGTGTCTTCTGGTGATTTTTTTAAAGTTTTTGTCATTCTTTCTGCACAGTTAATAATAAACTTGTGACCTTTACTGAAAACATACTAATGTTGCGCTCTGCTTTATGGTAAGATAGAGGCGCTGCAACTTTCTAACACAGGCTCGGATTCCTAAGAGGTGACAGCACATGCAAACGTTCTGGCAGGTAAATAATAACATGCATATGGATGGAGTAATCTGATAGTTTAACCATTAGCTCCTGCAGTTTAAAATCAGGACCATCTCCAAGAAACAAAGGAAAGGGAAGCAAACTTCAGGGACAAGCCAGTTCTAAAACTAGCTCTACCTACCATAGCATCCTAAACATTTACAAAGTCGCTCCCAATATGTGCTAGCATCAGACTGGCTTGATTCCTCCACAAAATGGAACAAATGAAGGCAGATCACACCTTTTAGTCCATAACAGGATTTTGAACATTGTGGAACTGACTTTGAAATTTCATGGATATGATCTGCATCTACAACCACAGCAGGGGAATTCCACCGATACAGGTTATTTCATATTCACAATTGCACACATAGGTCGTAAGCATGAAAATTAATTATCATTAAGTGACTGTCCTTTACACCAGATACAAGGCTGCTCATATATTTTGATAGACAGAAATTATTTCTCTATTGCGATTTTTTCATAAGTCATCCTAATTGTATTTAAAAACTCCCCCAGACAAGAAAAATAAATAAAAATAAAATAACTGTATTTAAATAAATTACAGCGAATGCTCTAATTAATGATTCCATCGGGCTACATTCTCTGTGTTTGTTTTGCTCTTTGAGAGATGAAAAAAAAAGTGAAAATAAATCCTAAACTGTTAACGGACTAAATTCAGTAAGTAGATATGGGTCAGAAAACCAAAGTCCCATTTACGCAGCATATATTTGTAGCCACATACATTTTGTGCACCTTTAACCTTATATGAGCAGCATTAAAAGCTTTTGCTTACACCAAAAAATGCTCTTCCCCATCTTCTCCTTAAACTTTAAAAGATAGTTTAGGCATGAGATTCGAGATAAGGTAGCAAACATTAGACAACAAAAAAAATATATACATTTCACCCTGTTCTTCCATGTGTGTTGCTGTATTTTAACCAGTTCTGTGGGGACTGGATAGAATCCAATTTGTCATCATTTATTCACAAGCATTCTGCTTATACTGTGTACTTTTTTTATTCTTATTCACCATTTACCCAATTATATCTATCCTTATTAGACCCCTGCTGAAGGCAGCAAGGCAGTTCAAGCTAAGGAAGTCCCATAGCTTAACTTAATCCTATTATCTCCAGATAAACAGGGATGCATAGAGCTCTAGATGGCCAACTTTAGCTCTGCTCTCCCTTCCCCATGAGGAAAGAGACTGTTCCACATCCCTATGCCTGATGTAATTAAGATCCGGAAATATGCCCATTCTAATCCTTATCCAGTATAAGCATCACTGTCAATGTTGAGAAATGAACTGCAGTTATGATGCAAAGAGTTGACACTTTAGTGACATTTACTGATGTGTTAGGCCTTTACAGCAGCTTGGTTCTATGTAGTTTATGTCTTCAGGAATTTAAAATGCCTGCCTAAAAATCTAATCAGAGGAAAGGGAATATAACAAGAAAAAAATTATAATATCGACAAGCAAAGACTTTATTATCTCCGTAGTATTTGGACAGATTTAGATTGTCATTAAATTTCTTGCAATATACACTATTTTATGCAGTTACAGAAAATTAAATGAATAGTAAAAAAGGATCAATAACAGAAGTAAAGCAGTTACTGAAAAAGAGCCTGTCTCTCCTGACTCCAGTAATGTAATAAACCTCATAATGTCTGTACCTGCACAGAACCAAAAAATACACCAAATGCTGACTTCGGATGGATAGCTAAGAAGTAAAAAATAATAGCCAATTCTAATAAAATGAGAGTACTGAATACTGTGAACTAACTTCACTAATCCATGCTTTGACTTTGGAATATACTTCAGTCATGCCCTTTCCTTCGAATGCTCACCCGCACTCCACCCATTCAAATTACTAGTACGCTATATGTCCAATTTGGTAGAGAAAGTGGCAAAGAGATTAGACAGATAGATGACAGATAGATTAGATAGACAGATAGATAATTAACGTAATGTGCATGTTCTTACATACAAGTCTGTCAATTTACTTTAACCCTGTTCCATAAAGCTCTGGCTATGCCAACCCTAGTCTTTTCTGAAAAGAACATGTCAATCATACCTACTGGCTTCAGTATTGAGAGGAGATTATATAATGAATTGTCTACTGGGCTGGGACCACTATACTAGTATTCTCCAGTAACCTAAATCAGATTTTAACCCCACTCTCCAGAGCTGAATGCTTTGTGCAGTTCTAATAATACAAATGTGTAAATTTATAATCAGACTCCTGTGTATGCTTTATTTACCATGGGCTTAGCTGAAAGCTTCCCAGGGACTGAAGATAGTTGGGTTGTAATCCTGTCATTTGGTGACTTAATATTTTTATATTATCATGATATTAGCATAATTCTGACCTCTATTTTGCAGCATTTTATGCCTTTCAAGCACTACTTTGATGCTGTACCTGTAGTGTATAGCATCAACAAATATTCACATCGTTCCCTATTTTACTGAACATTTGGTGTGAAGTATTAAGTCTGATTTAATGTTATTAGTGCCTCAGAATAGTGCAAAATACATGAATGTAGGCATTCATCTCTCAGTTTACCATAACACTGCCATAAAATGTTAGTAAATGGGTGATAAATGTTTCGTCTCCTTTTTCCTCTTTAATACTTCCTGCTGGATGTTCTGCCTCTACCCAGAGGACTTGCAAACTGATGCCAACTCACCCACACAGATCAATCATCAGGGTTTTTCTACTTGCCCAAGCTGCAACTGAGCAACTGGGATTGGCTCAGTTGCAATTGCTCATTAAAACTAGTCTCAGAGTAACATCAAGCTTTAGGTAGTGTAGCATTTGGACTCAATTCTGAATATTTTTTTGAGATCAGAAAAATCAATACAAAAAAATAGACAATCCTTGGCAAAAATCAGATGTTTTCACCCTTTTTATGACAAAAAATTATGCAAAATAGAAAGATTGTCATATGTTGGTGACACTCATAATCTTTACAAGCAAATACTTTATTTTTTGATTGTGAAACCATAAGAAAGATAACTACACTAACAATGACATGTCTTCTTCTTTTAAAGAAGTACGTTACTTAAGGTCTTCCTTTTGCAAAGGACCAAACTGACAGCCCTAGAGGCTAAAGCCCACGTTTTATACAGAGATAGCATGGTTTTCCTCACATGCTGGAGACCTAATGTGTTGCAACTCTGCATGCAGTATTACTTCATTCTGATTTTCAGCTTCTAATATTTGTAATATGAGTCAAGAAAGGGCCAGGCTGAAGATATTTATGGAGATTGCTTCATGATATGGACACCTGCCAACAAATAAGTTCATTCCTTCAACCATTTCTAACCTACGTGAGATCAATATCCAGGGTCTCTAGCAATAACCTTGCATCTATAGTGGATATTGTCTATTGGCCTGTGCTGCTGTAAGCCATAAAAGTACTAAGAAAGGGCTGAGAGAAAAAAAAGTCACCTAAAGAAAAAGTCTTCTGGAAATGTATCAATAAAGAAACAACAATATGATGTAACTTTTAATCCAAACATATCATGTACTGGTCTAACATACTAAAAAAAATATAAAAAACCCCAACATAACAGACAGTTGAATTTCTAAGCACAAATTTCTAAGCACAAAGGCTGTCCTAATGAATAGTCTATATACATAGTCCTAAGACTGCCCTAAATTTGCTCTGTCATCCAAATGAACAAATGCCAAGGAGTAGCAACAGAAAGGAACTAAAACCAGTTCTGATTACCAAAGTGGTGAAATAACACTTTATGATTTTGCAACTACAAAGGAATTAACAGAAAAGAGATGAGAGGTAACCAGGCAATATCAAAGGATTTGGGTTGCAGTGCTTATGTGGCAATGTTCACAGAAATGACATCACATAAAAATACCTCCTTTTCTGCCATAAACCCATACTGATTAAATAATCTACAGTTAATAATGAGGATGAATCAAAATAAGACATCATATGCAACTCTGAAGTGTACTGGGAGCCAGGATTTTAGAAAGAAGTTCAGGATGGCAGATTAATATTTATTTGCTTTCTCTTCTTCTAATCATAACTCTTTACTTAATTGGCCTAGTTAATCTATGAAATCAACTCTAGATCAGAGAAACTGACAAGCAGTCATTGAGGAAAGGATATTACAGTTTAAAATCATGAAGGATAGCAGTATAAATGATATATATTCTGCTATTAAGCCATTCACCAAAAAGTGAATTAGAATGAGGATAGATTGAATGTTTTTTAATGTGCTAAAAATAATTTTATGTAACATGCAAACTTCATGTTTCATGGTCAATCCTAGTAACACAACTTTAATACTCTTTCCTTATTTTCTGGTCGAAATCCATTCTAAGCATACACCTTTAGGGAACTAATTCGTATTTCAGTTTATGCATCAATAGCTTTTTGGTATGAATACACATCACCACAAATCTTTCTAACTCACCAAATCATTTTGCTATCTTTGGCTTCCTTAAAAATAGTGAGGAGAGGAATCAAAAAGCTAGTGCTCTTTGTGGACTCTTTTTATACACATTTTCTGCTCCTCTAACATGAGCATCCAGCTACAAAACAGAGAAAAAAGAAGTTTTGATGAGCATGCAACTCATACAGATTATAAAGAAAGCATAGTAACATATTCAGATCCTATTCAAAGTTACTTTGATGTTCCCTCCTTTCAGAAAATAGATTTTTTTTTTCTCCTATGAAAACAAGCCCTGTGGCATTTTTCTATTTGCCTCTATAGCAGTTTCACTGTAATGCTTGCACTTGCTGACCTATTTAAGCCAAATCTGAGAAAAGGTTAGATGTCTCAGAGATATTAAGCTCCAATGAGTTTCATGAAATAAATGCCTGAGTACAGGAGAATGATCTAAATTCTGAAGGAAAAGTTCACAAAGCAAAGAAAGCTCAACCATGCTTTGGACACTAGTCTCCAAACTCTACATGGGAGTAGGCCACATTAGGCTACATTAGCTTCAATGCTCCTTTTTCTTAACGTTGTTAATGTTTCTTAACACTTTTTTCCTCAGTAGCAGCTTATCAGTAAATGATTTCTATATGTAATTGCCTTTCTTAGGAATATATTTTGCTGACAAGTGAAAATCAATTTCAAAGACTAACTTGTGAAGCTCCAGGCTTAGCTAATCTTGTGAATGTTCCTTCACGCAGCATCTCCTAATTTTCAAGGCGCATGATAGCAGACACTAAGCAATGCATGAAGATGAAAAATATAACATTTTACATTCTGTCTGTGAAAAGAACATAGAACTGCTTTTGAATATGACACAGATTAATAGGTCTCTTCAAAAATTCCCTTTGAACAATCCAATAGCATTCTGGCTTTGCTGGATTAGAAAAGCTATTCATACCATTGAGAAATTCTTTTCTAATGAATGCTTTAATTCTTGCTGTTATCAATGTAATAAATAAATTAAATAAATACATCAATTTTGACAAATCTGCAAGTTTTCATTATAATAAATAAATAAAACTATTTGGTCTCTATAAGCCAAATCCTGCAGTACACTTACCATCGCTAGTGCTGTTCTGGTGTGAACCCAAAAGGAAGCTCTTAATGAACTTGGTCAGAATTTGTGTTCTTATCACATATTTCAAAACAGTAACATAGATTCTCAAGATAGAACTAAAAGTTGAGATTTAGATAAAGAAGTAGAGATCAAATCACACTCAGGCCCTGTAATGGTATGTATGTGTGTTTATGACATTAATATTATAAGTTGAATAGCATACACTAGAGCTCCCATTAATGTCCATCAGAATTATCTGCAAGTTACCACTGGAGAACAGAACCTTGCAAACCTCTGTGGAGAGCTGAAAAACTGGCTCAGAGCTCACAGGTGTTGATAAAGACATCACATTAACTATTGGTGAATGTGATCAGCTTTAATTAAATTTATTATCTGTGCTCAAGGAAGTTCTCAAACTAAGTTCTGGCACTTTCCACAACATATCAGAACAACATTTAATGCAGTATGCTCTATTCTCTTCTTAAGCATTCAGACTGAACTTTCCTTTTTGCTAACAGAAGTCTGACCTATCTGCCTCTTGGAGTTATGCCAAGATGAGACTAGCAAGGTGCAAACTGACCTGCTCAGAGGTCGCAAGCTCTTGAAAAGAAAGGGTGATCAGGAACTACATTTGAGAGAAAAATCACACACCAGCTAACTGACTGGGTGGGATTTATGAGGATTATCATAGATCAAAATTTTAGAAGGAGTGTCAACATGTCAAATTTTCTTTAGGAGAAGGCAAGAAGTTCATCTGAACATTCCAAGGGCTTTATTTAGCATAACACCTTCTGCTCTATGGCTTAAAAGGTCTATTACAGCCTCAAAAAAAAGCATGTTCTGTCAGATTATTCAACAGAATTTAACTTTTGGAAAAAAATGCTCTTTTAGTCGAAACATTCTTTATGAATCCTGTAGCAGTTTGCTCTTTCAGAGCTCGACATGTTTAGTTTGGATTGGTAAGGGATAGAGTCTTCTAAACTCACAGTGCACCTCACGGTGAGGATTTTGTCTCTACTGATTCTTCATGATATATTTCAGCTTCATATTTCTCTTAATGGAAAAAGACAATAAAATATTTCACACCTAATTCACTATTCAGCTATTCTTAGTAGGTACAGGTCATAGCTTCAAAATTTTACTAGTTACTGGCAGACATCTGTTTTGTTCCACAGAGGCTTTCCTGGGTAAATTTTCTGAAAGGTTACATTGTATTCTATTTGCAAATGATGTTTTACTATATTGCAGACTTCTTGCTAGCCACAGCTTTTACACAAACATAGAATAACATCTCTAAGAGTCTGACATGCTCAAAAAGAAAGTCATGGGACAGAAATTTCAAAATTTATTACAAATCCGCAAGAGAAAATAACAGAAATTCTACTGCAACATGAACAGGGATGAATTGCCACATAAAAAAAATAGCTGACACTGCACTGCATGTTGTAGAATACTGCAAACATTATACCAGGAATAATTTTTCCTTTCACATTAACCTTACAGCATTATCCAGAGATGGCCTCACTTTCACGTACATTGCTACCAGAACAAAAGGTGTTTGAGGAAAAGAATACTGCTGCTGCTAGTTAACAAGACTGCTTCTGCCAGTTTATAACAAGAGATTCAGTCTTTTACGAGTCTGTATCTCAACTCTCACATTTCAAAGTGTATATTTCTATGTGCATTTAAACAGTTTTTACATAAATTCAAATTCATTTAGTCAGCTTGTTCTTCACAATAATGACCTCTATGTTTCATTTTTGTACACAAAGTTTTTCTCTTGTGTTTCCCTTATGTATAGATGCATGTTCATGAGTTTATTTATTAATTAAATTTTTAAGCCTCTCATAAATAGAATGTGTTCTGGAATTTTTCATAAAATATTGTGTAATGGCTCTTTGCTTTTAGTCAGCTATTCTGCTGATGTGTTTTATGTATTTAAATTTTCTACATCACTTGGCATTATCAAGTAAACCCATAAAAGACTTGTCAAAGAAATAGCAGGGACATAGATGACTTAATCCAACAACATGACATCATTCCCATGTCAAGATAGTGTTAAAGCTCTTTCTAACTTCTCTGCAATAGTGTTAGGTTGGAGCTGTACCAAATCTTCTTTTAATCTTACATTTCCACAATTACAGTTTCAAGATACTGAAGATGTTTAAGGCAGGGATTTCCGCTTTTAAATCTAATTCAAGTCTTTTTGTCAGGCACTTTGTTTATTTTGGGGGTATGATGATTTATCACAACCTCCTTGCTCTCTTGGGAAAAATCAGAAGCAACAAAGACAACTTTGAGAGATTTTGACTTTTGGAGAACACAGAAAATCATTAATTTTAAATCTAAAGACTACTTATTGATTATAATGCCTGATAAGCATTCAACACATGCTTTAGGTTTGCTTATATTAACACAATCACTGCTCTAACTTAAAAAGGACATTTTCTGTGCTCCAGTATATGCACTATTCAATACTTTATATGAGTAAACACAAAAAGGGCCAAATATCTCACTTAGCTCCACACCATATGCCACCATAAGCTAAACTGTAGATGCTGGTATTTCAGGAATTAACAATAACTTTTGCAATTGACAGATTTTGCAATATATAAAACCCAGATGCTCTAAAACCTTAATATTTTAAGGCAAGACAACCATCTAGCAACATATAACATTCCCATTAGAGTGAATTACAAATAAGAACATGCTTAGTAAACAGTTGAAACAAATTCTAAATGTAGTTGATGGTGTATATAACCAGTGAAAGCCAGTCCGTATCACATGGAATGTCTAGAAATATTGGTACTCTGACATTTAAAATTACTTGCTGTAGAAGAAACTTACTATATACCATACACAAATCATAGAATCAATGGCCTTTGAGATCATTTAAGACCAACCTTTAAGAAGGCCTTTAAGATCATTTAAGTCCAACCTTTACCCCAGGACCACCAAGTCCACCATTAACCATGTCACTAAAGGCCTTATCTACACATTTTTTTGACACTTTGAGGAACAGATTCCACCACTTCCCTGAGCAGCCTGTTCCAATGCCTGATCACCTTCTCTGTGAAGAAATTTTTCCTAATACCCAGTCTAAACTTCCCCTGGTGCAGCTTGAGGCTGCTACCTCTTGTCCTATCACTTGTCAGTTGGAAGAAGAGACTGACCCCTTCCTCTCTTTATCCTCCTTTCAGGTAGCTGTGGAGAGCAATAAGCTCCCCCCCAAGCCTTCTCTTCCCCAGACTAAACAACCCCAGTTCCCACAGCTGTTACTTGTAAGACCTGTGCTCCAGGCCCTTCACCAGCTTTGTTGCCTTTCTCTGGATCTACTCCAGCACCTCAATATCTCTCTTGTAGTGAGGGACCCATAACTGAACAGCGTATTCAAGGTGTATGTTCTAATGATATAAGGTACATGAACTCCATCTTCTACAGCAGCTTCCATTTATAACAAGGCTGATGTTGATTAACATAGTGCTGGTTTCTGCTACGGACTTTCTCTATACTGAACACCTGCCTATGAATTTGATCTTCAATCATAAGAAGAAATCAATAATTTTGAGATGCACTGCTGACTTCTTTTGGGAATTCTGAAAGCAAAAGAAGTAGCCACATTTGCAACAGAGACTACCTAAAAGCTCAATTGTTGAAACATGCTGACACATTGAGTAATTTCTTTGTTGTGTTCTACTGTGGGGGCATACCCAAAAGGAAACCCAGACTGAATGGCCATGCAATGCCTACAGCTGAAAATGTCCCATAAATGTTTTAGAAAGATCATGTTTCTCTTTCCTGCCAGTTGCTTCCTACAGTTGCCTTTCCCAGGAGAAAAAAACACATAAACGCAATGAAGCTGTGTTCTTGTAGCACTTGTTTGAACAAAAAAATATTTTAAAAAGAACTGAGAATAGGATACATAACTGAACATACATTATTAACTATACATCAGTCACTTGTTCCAAAGATATCCATTCCCATGAACTTCCTTCTCTAAACAGGTGAATGAAAAATGCACAAGGAATACCTTTAAAAGAAGTGCCTAATGGTCAGTGACTACCTAACACTGCCTTCAAGCATTTTATTGTTTGCAGTAGAAACTCAAACTGTATAATTAAGAATTCTTCATTTTAACTTAATGAACTCAGCCCATTTTTTCCCTGTTTTCTCCCCTCATCCATTCAGGAAAATATGGTATCTTTCTGATGCAAGTGGTGAAACTTACCTTCCTTGAAGGGGAACTCACAAACAAACTGCCCAGTCTCTCAGGTTTGACTTGGAACTTTCACATCCACAGTAGGTATGAATAATTTTTTCTGATGAAACACTAATTCCTTACAACATAATGCAGCCTTATCTCTTGTTTAAACACGCACCTCTGTCGTGAATGGGTCCACTTAAAAACCCTGAGCCTTTGTAATGACCATGATCCCCTGTATGTGTTCCGCTTTGCTATATGCTCTCAAGGACTGCAAGAATTAATGAGCTCAAGCATTGAAAATTAACTTAGAAATAAACTTATAACTAACAGTTAAACAACAAAGTGTTATAGTCAAAGATATTAAACTGGAAATGCGCCTCACTATCATCTTAATTGTAGCATCAGTTAGAAGCAGTAAGATCCTGGTAACTCTCCAATCCTACTGCACAGCAAGACTTAGAAGAGAGTGAAGAGTCCTAATAAACAGTTTTCTGGACCTCAAATCCCACCTGAATGCAAATGTGGGAACGAGGCAGAGAAAGTGTTCTACTTTTGCTGTGCGTCATTCTTTCAATGCTCTGGATGCAGCAGAAGCCCTCAGAGACATATGTTCCTCATTCTGGACAGGAATAAATGGATTGAACACCCTTTTCTTAACCCACCAAACTCCCTAAGAAGATTAAAGTACTATTGTTTGTTTGGTTGTTTTTTTTTAAACCCAAACCTTTAAACCTTGATTTAGCCCCAAAACACACATATAGCAAAGCTGGATAGTTATTATTGTCCTTCATATTGTGCCATTTTTGTGCTTTTAACACTTACTAATGAGTCAACAAGTAGTGCTATTGGATGTGACTAGCAGATTTCTGGGGGCTTTCTTCACTAGCATGTTCCAGGTATTACATACATTTTCAGACTTCTGAATACATGATATTATAAATTTTTATAAAATATCCTTATTAGATAATCTGTATTTTTCACTTAATAGTTTCTATAAAGAAAAGATTAAACCCAGCATATTTTCTACTATTTTGATATATACATTTGTACAGTAATATGTACACACAAACATGCACACACTATCACATACACACAGGACAAAACTTGAACTAGAAACAAGATGGTCTTTTGGAGGGAATATTAGGTATATTTGAGCAATGGATTTTCCTACTAATTTGGAAAGCAATCTACCTGTTACTTCTTTTTCTTCTATTACAAAGGGTTTAATAATCATGACAGAATTGAAGCAGGATTTCTATGCGAAGAGGTAGCTAATATCATCCATTCAAATTCATAAATGGAAAGAGCAAAACACATATACCTTAAAGATTCACCCAGGTTCACAGAAATTTTCTCTCTGAAGTAGAGCTGAGACTACAACTCAGATATCCAGAGTTTCTGCTCACAGCTCTAATTCTATATTTGCACTCCTTTGAAAAGTGTCAGAGTTTATTCTTCCTTTATGCTCCATACACATTAAAAATGTATTTATATATAATATTTTTTCTATCGGTATCCATTCTACAAGCACAGAACCAGCTGACTCAGAGGGCAAGGAGGAGATAGGAATGGAGTCGATCATGACGCATGAATTATTTATTTGAAATTATTTTTATTGGGAATTTTGGAGAGTACTGGCAACTTGACACTCTATATATTGCAACTGAGTTTACAGAAAAGAAGTTGCTGTCTCCCAGTCTTTCAGAAAATGTATTGTCATCAAAGAACTAGTTAATATTTAGTAATGCACTGTCCTGCTTAAATTATTCTGATTTTCAGATTCTTATGCAACTTTTCCTCATCGGTTAAAATCCAATCACTCTACTGTGTCAGTTCTGTGCAAAAATGTTCTCTAGCAGGCATATCACTGAATTCTTTTCTGTAGTTACAGACCTACAAAAACCCCCTGCCTTGGCTCATTGTGAAATTGGGATCAGTACTGTCCTTATGATAATAATTTTTAATCACCGTCAGACATATGACAGTTTAGAGTTTCAGGGAATCAGTTTTGTTAATGCATTAGAATCTCTAAAGCTCTTTCCCTCCTGCTTGCTGATCATGAAGCAACACTTCTTGAAACAGATTTAATCAAAAAACACTGAAACAGAAAGTTAAATATTGCCTCTATTATTTCCTAATGCCATCCTTCACAGAGTTAAGCAACCACTAAATGTTGATAATTTTCCTGATGTGACTCTTACCGCTTAAAGAGTCTATCCTGTTTAAAAATGTCATGCATGTTGCTATTCCTACAGTTTTATCATTTGTCAACAAATCAACTATCTGCTTAGCAGCCCTCATGAGGGATTTAAAATAGCTGCCATGAAAAAACCCTGGGCATTTACTATTTTTATAACAAACTTGATTGTCATCTATGATATTTCAAAGATCACTCCTCATATAGACATCATGCTGGAAATTAGATGCAGGGCTTTGCTTTCCATGGAACATTATGCAGAGGCACTCTGGTTAATAAATCTTTGTAGCTAATGTATTCCAGATGGAAGCCATGTCTCACAGATTTAACCTTCCTAAACCCTTCCAAAAATTCCTCCCATCAAAAGCTCTCTGAATGAGATATGTTTGATTGAAATAGGATCATCAATACATGACATCTAAGTAATAGTACAGATGATTACTGCTTGCACAAAATTGCCATTTCCCTTCACACAAAGATATTGTTTTTGCACAACCATGGGGCATGAAGATGTACCTCATGCATTTTACCAGATAGTTTAAATGTTTTTCCTGAACTTTTACTGTGATTAACAGATGCTATAAAGAAAACATCCACTGCTGTCCCTTTAACTTCTGTACAGGCATAATAATTGCTGCTAAAAAGAGGGATCAAGTCTCTCATAGAAGCCACTAATTAACATCACTGTTTAATCATGTCACCATGTTTAGCTAGTCTACATCATTAGTTTATGTCAGACGGAAGCAGTGAAACATCTAAACACCTATATGTAGATCCTTACAAAATCAGTCATGTGAAGTGGTAAGGTCAGTGTTAGACAAAGCTGCAGCTACTACCTAGTATTTAGAGCCCATTGCAAATTACCTTAGTAACAGAAGAACACAAAATTATTTTAGAACCCTTAGATTTTCTTGTAAGGTAATTTCTCAGATACAAATTTCAAATGTAAAGTGGTATTTTAATCTCACCTGTGAATCACACAGAATAAAATGGAGTTGTAGCCAGTTATCTGTGCTTCATTATTGGCAGTGTTCAAATGGCAGACTACCCTATATTGCTTCAGTCCTTGGACTGAAGAAAACAATTTCTTAATCAAAGTACAAAACAAAAGGACCCTAAATCTCACAACAGTATGAGTGAACATCCATTATGTGAAAACCCAAGGAAATTGTTAGAAGTCTTGAACAAAACAGATACAGAAAAATCTTTAGGTAGCAAAGATCTTTTTCCTGTGTACTAAACTTCTATAAAAGTTAAAGAATAATTTTTTGAAAGCTATAATTACATTTCTTATACAAAAGCACTCCTAGCATATGCAGTTGCAGTACAGGCTTAGCTTGTAAAAGTATGAACGATGCATACAGAAACAATTCTAAATCAGACTGTGTAATTATCTTCTTTATGTTAGACCTTTAAAATTCTTAAAAGCCCCTTTCCAATGTATGGCTCACTTTGATCCACAGGGTTGTAATCTTCCATTAGAAGTCGATCACACCAAATGTCATTTGCAAGCTTTCAGATGAGAGTGCAACAATAGATCCCTAACTGTGGAGACAGAGAAGAGATCAAGCACACTTCAACTGGAAAAGCAGCAGGAGTTTTGTACGCAGGCAGACACCTGGGCAAGGTTAGCCGTGCTGTGGAACCATACAACTTCATTCAAAAGAAACCTTTTTATATATACTATACTGTCCTGGGTTCAGCAGTAGCAGTCATTTTTCTCTTTCTTAGTAGCTGATGCAGTGCTGTGTTTTGACTTTCAGCCTGGGAACAGTGCTGGTAACACCAATGTTTTTAGTTGCTGCTCAGTAATGTGTAGTCTGACCAAGGACTTTCTGAGTGTCATGCTCTGCCAGGGAAGAGACGAAGCCAGGAGGAAGCAGAGACAGGGCACCTGACCCCAACTGACCAAAGAGTCATTCCATACCACAGCACATCATGCCTACTATATAAACTAGGGGCAGTCATCCAGAACGGTTAGATCACTGCTCGGGTCAGGCTGGGTATCAGTCAGCAGGTGGTGAGCGGTTGTATTCGCTTCCCTCATTATTTTCCTTATTATTATTATTATTGGTGGTAGCAGTAGTGTTTTATGTTATACCTTAGTTACTGGACTGTTCTTATCTCAATCCATGGGAGTTATATTCTTTCAATGCTCCTCCCCATCCCTCCAGGAGCAGGGTGGGAGAGGAAAGGGGGGGAGTGAGACAGAGGCTGCGTGGCTGACTGAGCTTAAACCATGACAGTTCTTTTTGGCATCCAACATGGGGCACGAAGGTTTGAGATAACGACAGATCTAACCAGTGTGTGTCTAACTGTATTTGTGATAAGCATTCACTGTTTTGGATTAATACTCATCATAATGCTGATTTATTGGCTCTCAAAGTTGTTGCTCTTGATCTCACAGTTTCAGCATATTGTACCTTACTTACAGCTGGTATTTGCTGTGTTAGTATTTATGAGCTGGAGGTCTTGGGCTAAGTTTCTGGTTTAATTATACTTTATGGTAATAACTTGTAATATAATAGAATCATTGATCATGAAACTGATCTGGCTTGCGTTCCCAGTGTGGTCATCACCTCTATACTTTGGGAGGTATATAACACAAGTGTTTAGCAATTACACATCTTTTTTCCCCTCCTCAGGTGGTTGGCCCATGAAGGAGACATTCCCTTATGTTCCCAGCCCTCCCCCCACCAGGTCGTTTACAGCATCATTTGAGAGTTCTGAAGGTTTTGAATGGCCTTTAGGTACCCCTGAGACCTGCCTGCTGATTGTGATGGGGATCATCATGTTAGCATGCATACAGAATATATTTTACCCACAACCATTTCATCTGATCTCAAGAGCTAAACAGGGTTGAGTTAGGGCCTTGTCTAGGGTTAGAGAGTGATATACGAGAACCAAGAGATTTTCCCCAAGGCTGGACAGTCATGAGTGGCAGGGGATGTGGGATAGTATGGGTAAGTATCTAGGCCAGTAGGCCCCTCCAGTGCTTTGAAAGGTAGAAAATCCAGAAAAATTAATAGAACACTTAAATGAGATGTGTTGTCATTCTGGTCATACCAGAGAGGAACGAATCATGGCAATGTGCTGGGGCATGTCCTATGCTTACAGAGCCCTGTTAAACACCATCTAGCACCTTCGAAGGGAAAAAATGTCTCTGCATCTGATGGCAAAGCAACAGACAATGCAGCTACTCCAGCTCCAAGCACAGCAGGTACACCACCCCCAGCAACAAGTACAGTAGCTACTCAAACTTCGATCACAACAGACAGCACAGCTAATCCAACTCCAAGTAAAGCAGCTATACCATAGGACCAATTCATGTCAATATCAGTTGCCCCTGTATGCAAGTGGAAAAGCAAAAAAGAGGCGAGAAAGATGAAGCAAGATGAAGAAACAATGTACTCATCACCCGGGACAGCATTTGACCAGGAGTTATTAGTAAGTGAATCAGAGGAAGAAGAGGAAGAAGGGGTGACCTCTTGACCCCAGACCTCAACCAAGCTACGGAATATGCGAAAAGATTTTATCCTTCAGCCAGGGGAGCACATCATCAACTGATTGCTCCGATGCTGGGACAATGGACCTGACAGTCACAAAGTAGAAGGTAGGGAAGCCAAGCAACTGGGATCACTTGCTAGGGAAGGGGGAATTGACAAAACAATTGCAAGAGAGAAAAAGTCCCTCAGTCTTTGGAAGTGGCTCTTAGCAGCTGTGAAAGAAAGGTTTCCATACAAGGATGATGTTATGAGTCTTTCAACCAAGTGGACTACTCTAGAGAAAGGCATCCAGTCTCTGAGGGACTTTGTGAGCCTATGTAGGGATGATCTATTGCAATAAGCCAAATGCTGCGGATGTACCCATAGATCCAGATGAAGTTGAATGTACATGACCCATGTGGTGGAATTTTACATGGAATGCACAGTCATCATGTGCCCATTCATCGGCAACAGTAACCTGGAATGACATAGCACCACTAAAAGTGGATTAAATGATTCATAAACTCTGAGAGTTTGAAGACAATCTCACCCCTTCCATCATTTCAGTTGTGGAAAAACTGTCCCAGGAACTCAAATAATTGAGAGACAATCTGATCTATCCAGCTCCTCACGTGCACCAACGCACATCTCAACTATTAACAAATGGCACCCTACTGCTCGAGAGAGAATATATAGAAGTTATACGCCACAGGTCACCCTATGGTTTCACCTCTAGGATCACGGAGAAGACACGACAAAGTGGGATGGAAAACTTACCTCAGTTTTGGAGGAAGGGATGCGTGAATTGAAGAGTAGAACAAAGGTCATGATGATCATCCCATGAAAGCTGCAGCTTCAGTCTCTGGTGAGCAGGCTCCCAGATGGAGTGGAAGAGCTGATTTTACTACAGCTCCTGTGATAATAACCCTTTTCTACAAGACTTGAGTGTCCAACGTTGTGATGACTACTAGAGGGGTCCTGCCTCCAGCCAGGTGGAGGTAGGGGACAAACAGGTTTACAGGACTGTGTGGATCAGATGGCCTGGCACATCAGTCGCACAGAAGTGTAAGGCTCTAGTAGATACTGGTGCACAATGTACCCTGATGCCATCAACCTGTCAAGGGGTGGAATTCATTTATATTTCTGGAGTGACAGGAGGATCCCAAGAGTTG